>JAFMSR010000007.1:33809638-33979591 GCA_022818135.1 Saxidomus purpurata
CATTACCTATAAATTCAAGTGTGACCTTGACCTTTGTGGTAGGGATGTGGGTCTTGCAGCGACGGCGTCTGAGGGGACATTTGTGCCATATTTTAATCCTCAACCCCAAGTCACATAAACATCTAAGTGTGACCTTGACCTTTGTGGTAGGGATGTGGGCCTCGCATGCGACATGTCGTCTTGATGTGCTAGACATTTGTGCCAAGTTATTTTAAAATCCTTCAATGCATGACAAAGTTACAGTCCGGACACTAATGTGTGCATATATGCATATATAGAGGAATCCATTACCTTCAAACTCTTAAGTATGACCTTGACCTTTGAGCTAGGGACGTGGGTCTTGCACGCGACACGTCGTCTTGATGTGCTAGACATGTGTGCCTAGTTATTTTAAAATCCTTCAATGCATGATAAAGTTACAGTCCGGACACGAATGTGTGCATATATAGAGGATTCCATAACCTTCATACTCCAAGTGTGACCTTCACCTTTGAGGTAGGGATGTGGGTCTTGCACGTGACACGTCGTCTTGATGTGCTAGACATGTGTGCCAAGTTATTTTAAAATTCTTCAATGCATGACAGAGTTACAGTCTGGACACGAATTTGTAAGTGGGGACGCACGGACGGACGGACAGACGGTGCGATTTTAATATGCCTCCCTTCGGGGGCATAAAAATCATTTGCAAATGATATTGTTTCTTAAGGATTATGTTTTATATTTATTTTCAGTTGTGGCAAGATTGTGAGTTCAAATTGAATAAATGAAACACAAGAGCGCCAAGATGACCCCATCTTGCTCATCTGTATGAGGTGTACTACACATTGCTTATAAACATTCCAAATATCTAAGCTCTGTCTGTGGGCCGTGTGTTTTTTTAAAGTTTTCACTATATAAGCCTATGCAACATCAAGTACCCCCACTCCCTCCCCCCTCTCCCGGGAAGGGTTTATTTTCACCTGAGGGTCATGATTTGAACAATCTTGGTAAAGGTCTATGAAGCAATGCTACTTGCTACATATCTTAAGTTCTATACCTTGTGGTTTCAGAGAAGAAGACTCAGGGGTCTCGATTTGAACAAACTTGGTAGAGGTTTACTAGGCAATGCTTCTCAGCTCTACACCCAGTGTGGTTTCAGAGAAGATTTTTTTACAGTTTTTTCTATTAAAATTTATTCCTATATAAGCCTATGTAAAACCAAGCGACCCCCTAGCTCACAGTGAATTTTGATCTGGATTGATCTTTTGTAATCCCGCAATACAATTAACACCACAATACCATTTTTAACCCCATAATGACGAAATAAACTCAAAGAACCTCACAATGCTAAGTTGTATTCAAACCCTAACCCCGTAATGTCTACTGGGCATGTATGGACAGACGGATGGACAGACGTTGCAATTTTAATATGCCACCCTTTGGGGGCATAAAAAGCAATACTTGTTAATAATTCCATCAATAATCAATCACCTAATTATCTCTCAGAAAAAATTAACCATAAAGAACCACCTACACATCAACTAAGATCATCAGGGAACAATAAACTTAAAGTACCAAAACCAAGAAAAGAATTTTTTCTCACTGTACAATTTTTGTTTGAACATTTATCTAAATGCAAAATAATGCTCTTTTCATTTACTTTGACATTATGTCTTATTGAATCTTAATTAATTTGTATGTCTTTGTAAATGTTATAATTGTTGTCATATATTGTTGTAAATATGTTAAGGGTGGACCACATTGTAAATTGGTTTAGCCAAATGTTATTATACACTATATAAATCAAAGGACTGAAAGAGCTGGAGGGTCGATTGTCTCTGAACAACACAGACTGTACAAGTACATGATTGTGTAAATATCAGGACAACCCATGCATGAGTAAAGTTATCAACAAACTGGAGACACAAATGTCCACAGAGTTTCACCTTTAACCATATGTGTAAACTTTACTTTTGATAGGAACCCATGTGCTTACATTTTGCATTCAGTGACTACATGTATGTTCAACTACCCTATAAAGTATCATAGCTGTGAATGGTAACTGAGAAGTGGATTTTTACAAACCTGAACTGAAAATTCAAAGTTTGCACAACTTTTAATGTCATTCAAAAGTTATGGGATATGCCCATAGGGTTGATTCTTATATGCCTACGGTATATTTCTATAGTCAATTCGAGTGCATTAATATGATTAAAGCACTCGGAAAAGTAGGCGGAGTTTCGGACATGGAAGTAGCTCCTTCCGACTTTTCTAATTTACTCCCGCGCAAAAATAAAATATAGAAATGGAAATAATATCAGTATAAATACATCAGTCGCTGAAAAAGATTTGTTTAAGAACCTAAATATTTTTTTGATTGCGTCAAGTAAGCCTTAGAATTACCTCACCTTGTTTTCCTTAAAAAAGGCCAAGACATTCAGGATTAACAGTCATACAATGTTTTGATTCCGGGAGACAAAACTATGAATGAAAACATTTACGTCATCACACTGGCGTCTTACTCCACGTTAAAGCGTTGTACGTTCAAAATTAACGGTACGCATTTAAATCGACTGGCTGCTTTGTTAGGTTCTGAATCTGCGCCTTCTGCATAATGTCAGTCAGGTATTTCTTTTTATTTTTATGTATTAGATGATTAAACTAAAATAAGTTTGTATAATATAGTTATGTTTGATATCTTGAATGGTTGCCTGAATAGGGGAGTGAATTCCAACAGCTACTATTTATGCTGTTTTACACATTACCGCCCGAACTGAAAAAGGTCCGTAGTAGTTACGATAGTTTTCAAAAAATCGGCTTCTAAGAATCGAATAATCTATGTCTTGGAGTGCTTTATCGAATTGAAGCATTTCCCGTCCCGGTAATGTGCCTGCGTAATAATTCACTCGGGCTCGCCCTCGTGAATTATTCCGCCAGGCACATCACCTCCGGGGAATGCTTCAATTTCGATAAAGCACTCCAAGCCATAGATTATTTCTTAATTGTATTGTGTCAATAATACAAAATAAATTCCTATCCTAAATTGTAGGCAAAAACTGAACAATGAGCAAGATCAAAGAAGACACAGAGTAAATTAATAACTGAACAAGAAAAACAGTGATACAAAGTATCACAGCGGGCCCCACAAACAAAACTGACATGTAAATATTCTAGAAATTGGTGATGATTGATGTTGAGGCATGGCCCAAAAAGAACCCAAGGAAACCAATTCTGGTTGTACAAGCAAAACCTGACACGACTACTGACTGAACTTTACTGTTATCGAATAATATGTATACAGTATGTCTTATTAACAGTATCCTTATAAGTTTGACATGAATGAAGTTTTCTATGATTATTTGCTGTAAAAAATTTAAAATGGTTTAAGTCTTAAAATTATAAGTAAAACAGAAGAAAAATGTAAAAGAAATAATATTGTTCTATTCTGAAATGTTTTTAAATTATTTAGATTTATTACTATATAATTTTGAAAACAGAAATCGCTATAATGCATAACAACTGTTTATATGGAACTATTTGTATGTATGTTGTGCGTTCAGCCGTTAGGCCGATATAGTCTGTTAACATTGGCTGGATTTTAACAATCGACCCAACAATTGACCCAATAAAGTCATTATTATTATTAAAAGACTCAATCTTAAGAGTTTCACTGTAAACATCCATAGCAAGGTGTCTTGCAGTTGTTGAAAACTTTTTTTATGTAGTTTCTTGGGATGTGAACTAAACTAGCAAAAATGGTATCCAGATACTTTTTAGATCGAGTACACAGGCTCTTGCCACTTTTCCTAATGTATTGAACAGACCACATATTGAAAATGACCATCTGTTAACTGTGCCCGTCAATAATCGTCATTTTTAAAACAAAACAAAACAATGACTTTCAATTACATATCCCTACTATTCTTCTATTTTAGAGCCGCCGTGGCTCAATGGTAGTCCGTTTGCCTCCAGATCAAAGGGCCCCGGGTTCAATCCCTACCATTGCCGTGTCAGTAGTGTCCTTGGGCAAGACACAAATAATGCCACATTGCCTCTCTCTCTTCGAGGTTGCTATCCTCTGGAATGAGTCTCGAGAGTGATTTATATAAGTTGTAAGAACTTGTTTTGCAATCGAGAATAAATGTTCTGCCACTTTATTGACTAGTCCTTTAATGAAGTCTAGAATCAGTATATCATAAATTTTCTGGTAGAACACAATGGTCCATGAAATAAATTATACAGATTATGAAAGCACCTTCACCAGAGTGTCAATACAACGAAAATACGAAAGAAAATTCCTCATCTTTCTTGCTTACTGTTGCAATTTTTGTGACTTTCAGATTGCCCCCAAAATCAATAAGGCAGTCACCTACATTACTTAAAAGACTGAACTTCCTTGTTGATAGTTTTCAGAAAAAATCTTCACATTTTAAAATAAATCTGACTTGTTTAATTATGTGGTTTTACAGTGATGTCATGTACAAAATACAAAATCTTAATTCATTTCATGATGAAATTGATCTATATTTTATCACGTTTGAAGTTGATTTACGTCTATTTCAAAAGGAAAAACAAACCCCTAACCTTCTGTCGATTTCAGTCAAATTCATCAAGAAAATGTTTACAGTTGCACCATGGAATGAAGGTAATAAAAACTGGTCTCCTGCTCCATTCTCCAATGGTCTCAGTCTCAGAAATGATTCGTGTAATAATTAGCCATGAATTATTTTTGGAAAATATCTATTTTTTAAATCATGACCATCCATGACTTTTGTAAAGAGTCTCCAAAAATATGAACCAGGCGACGATTTCCATTTTACAATAGAGTTCAGGAAAAAATATGTGCTACCATATTATTGAATTTTTAAATGAAATAAATTTACAAATTTAATTGTGTTATCATTAAATTTAATTTCTAAAACTGAAAATCGACTTTTAAAAGACTTAAATGTGCTGGAAATAACATAAAAAGTGCCTTTAAAATGTTGATCAATATAGACAACATGAATACCTTAGAAATGGAAATAATGCATAAGCCCATTTCTAGATTTCTTTGTAAAATCAAGTGATTTCTCTGCAGCATACATTTTAACCCAAGGGTCTTGATTTGAACAATCTTGGTAGAACAATAAGCAATTCGACATGCAAAAATGTCTAGTGTTTAACTGTTATGAAACAGCTTGTGACAATAATTGGGTTTCTTTGTTTAAACATTATTTTAAGTATTAACATGCTTTTGTGGGTCATAATTTGAACAATCTTGGTAGAGGTCCAAAGTGTTGCAATTTTCATTTATTGTGGCATGTTCAGGTTGCTCTTTTTACTGATCATTAGTTATGGTATTTTTGATATGAATAATACAAATTACTAGAAGTATTAGTGTCTTTGGCAGACAACCAAAGACCTCATGTTTCTTTGTGAGTAATTTTCCACAGTGTGAGTGGTTGAGCTAACACCTTGACCTGTTCCAAAAATAGACAACCTGAGTTCTATAATTAGTGAATGCTGGACTTATGGAAGATTATTTTAAAGACTGGCATTAGGTCAATCATCTTAGCATTGCTACAACCTGGCTGATATTTTTAGTATCACAAGTTTTTTAGATTGTGGGAAAGCACCTTCCTTGATTATACAACAGAATGGCTATTTCTGGCATTGGATATTTTTAGTAACTAAGCATTCTGCACATTTTAGTAACTAGGGAGGCTGCCTATTTTTAGGAACTGTATACTGCTATATTTTTAGACTGAGTTAAGAATCTAAGAATAGACACAACTGTGAAGTATTAAGGTATTTTTAGTTACTCTATTTTTACACGCAAAACTGCAAGACAAAGAGATTTCCAAACAAGAGCCATGTTACACATGGTTAATCCCCCCGCTGGGAAGAAGTTACCAGAAGGTTGCACTTTCGTACATTTTACTTGGTGAAAGGAAATCCTTAAAAAGCCGTATAGTTATGGTCATGCTGAGTACAGTTTTCAAGTAAGTGGAAAAAGAATAAGGCAATGAAGAGAAGGTTTGCAAAATTATATTAATGTTCATTTTATCAGTATAGGTATGATATTTTTCTATTTGACTAAAAGTAGGCAAGGTAGAGTTATTGTTATTGCACACTACACTTCCTACCAATGTGCTATGTCAGTGTATTAAGTTGGAAGAAAATCTCTCAAGTACTTTTGGAGTTATGCTGCGGAAATTGTTTTTCAAGTAAATCTGATAAAGGGGAATAACTCTAAAAGTAGGCAAGGTAGAGTTATTGTTCTTACACACTGCACTTCTTACCAATGTGCTATGTCAGTGTATTAAGTTGGAAGAAAATCCCTCAAGTACTTTTGGAGTTATGCTGCGGAAATTGTTTTTCAAGTAAATCTGATAAAGGGGAATAACTCTAAAAGTAGGCAAGGTAGAGTTATTGTTTTTGCACACTGCACTTCCTACCAATGTGCTATGTCAGTGTATTAAGTTTGAAGTAGATCTCTCAAGTACTTTTAGAGTTATGCTCTGGACAAAACTTTTAAAGTAAATCTGATAAAGGGGAATAACTCTTAAAGTAGGCAAGGTAGAGTTATTGTTCTTGCACGCTGTACTTCCTACCAATGTGCTATATCAGTGTATTAAGTTCGAAGTAAATCCCTCAAGTACTTTTGGAGTTATGCTCTGGACAAAACTTTTAAAGTAAATCTGATAAAGGGGAATAACTCTAAAAGTAGGCAAGGTAGAGTTATTGTTCTTGCACACTGCACTTCCTACCAATGTGCTATGTCAGTGTATTAAGTTGGAAGAAAATCCCTCAAGTACTTTTGGAGTTATGCTTCGGACAAATATCTGATAAAGGGGAATAACTCTAAAAGTAGGCAAGGTAGAGTTATTGTTTTTGCACACTGCACTTCCTACCAATGTGCTTTATCAGTGTATTAAGTTTGAAGTAAATCCCTCAAGTAATTTTGGAGTTATGCTCTGGACAAAACTTGTAAAGTAAATCTGTTTTTTGCTGTAAGCAACCATCGGCCACGGCGGTGTTCTTTACAGGCATAACAAAAATCATTCAAAAGTGCACTTAAAAATCGGTTACATACGTTTAAAGTGTTCTAAAAGTGTATTATTGGACATATTAAGAATATATACAGAAAGGTTTTGTACTTTCTTGTTACATCTAGTTTACGTGACTAATGATCATGAGTGAAGTGCTAGCGGACGAGTCCTCAAATTCGGACAATCAAAACGTAAATAAACACGGGGTTCTCCTGGTATTTCTAAGAGAAAGTGATGTATTCAGACGTCGTAAACCTGGTCAAAGTCAACAACAGTGGCTAGAACATTCTGAATTGTATTTAGCAATAGGCGAAAATATTGTAGCCTCGCATATCACAGGATTGCAAAGAGTTCGAGGGTTATGGAGGATCTACCTTGATAACCTTGAAGACAAAGTAAAACTTATGACAAGTGGGGTACATGTAAGGAGCAAGTGGGTCAGTGTTCTCAACACCAATCCCGACCGTCTTGACGGTGAACAAGCCACTAGAGTTCGGATCAAGAATATCCCACTCTCAGTTGATGACAGGCTTATAAACCGCACTCTCACACTGAAAAACTTAGAAGTTATATCTCTTTACCAGAAAAGACTTCGCATAAATAATAAGCTAACGAACTGTGAAGCAGGCGATAGACTTGTTAGCGTAAAATCGTCTACCCTTAAGGAGCCTTTACCTCAGTTTATGAATTTTGGGAATTTCAAGGCACGTGTATTACATGTCAGCCAAGCCAAAAGCGAAAAAAGGCCAAAGAAATGTACTAAATGTTTCTGTGAGGATCATACATTCAATGAATGCCCGAATGACTGGGTCTGCAAAAGGTGTGAGAAAACAGGAGATAAGATGTCCGAATGCCAGCTAAACGATACATCCTGAATCCGAACCAGACTCAGAATCCGAACCAGACTCAGAATCAGATTCTGAGGCAGACAACCATTTGGAGGTGAAGTTTGATAAAACAGAGTTCCAACCATGGTCCGCATCACCGACCACCATTGACAAAACCACCAGTCATGCAACAGCACGTGCTAACAACCAGAAGTCAATAGATGATTATCTGACTCCCAACAAAGATTAACCTCAACTGGTTAATGAACGCTCACCACCATCACCAGCGGAGGAATATTGTGATAAATGTGATCAGAGAGGATCGAAAAAACATAAAAAGAAAAAGTGATCTCCATATACACTATTTATTTCGCAGTGTTTTCAAAATTGAAGGTTCTAATGGACCTGAGATTTAAAAACGATTCATACATATTAATTAGCTTTTCATTCAGTATGCTGAATAAAGCTCGTTTGCTAATCACAGGTAAAAGACCTGTCAGCGCAAAATTTTGTACAAAATACAGGTAAAATGTTATCTGGTTATTCCGTTTATATGAAATATGAATGTATTGCACAACTAAATGTTGCACCTAAAATCATAATGGTATGTATTGCACTACTAAATATTGTACATAAAATCATAATTGTTTCTTCCACATTACAAGAAATCGTTAATATGCTATTTAAAATAGACATTTCATTAGTATACAGTATAAAGCAACAGTCTGTCACATGGATCGTTGCAACTATATTATATGTACATGTAATATTGCATCATGCTTTATCGCACTCAAACTTACATTTATTATTTCAGCGCGGCCTACAGGGCTAGCACATACTTGTAAATATAGATGGTTACTGTTAAAATATGTACCGATACTTTAGGTGTATTTGAGAAAATATTTGTCACATGTTATTTAGATAAACATTCTACGGGTTTGTCAAAACAACTGCTTACCTCCTTCAAATACCTATGGATATTTCTGTACGATTTTTGGCAACACTTTAGCATAGACTATAGTTTCATGCTTTTATTCATAAGCAGAATGAAATTACTGTTAACTTCATCATATTTGTTAAATATCAACGCTCATGCGTATTTGTTTGTAAATATTCATGCTAGGATTTTACGGCCCATCAAGGAAAAATCACAGGCCTGCATATCTTTCTGCTTTAGAATACTACTTCATAATATATCTGAAGTTTTTTCAATGAAAAGCATTGAGATATTAGACAACAAGGTAATGAATGTACATGATCTTATATTTTTTGTTTCGATAAGATTATTGATACTGCTTACAAACATTACCTCAAAAAGCAGCTCAAAATATGATACATCATTACGTATGCAAAGAATAACTGTAGTCTCCTTCACATTTGTAAATATTCATGCAAGGTTTTTACAGCCTATCAAGGAAAAATCAAACTGTAATGTCTACGTCTAAAATTCACTTTGGGTCATTGAATGCCCAAGGCTTGCGCGGTTCACTTAAACGCTTAAAAGTCTCTGAATGGATAAAACAGCAAAAAATGGATATAATCTTTTTAATAGAAACGCATTTTACGGAAGAAATTCTAAATAATGTATATGATGACTTCAAAGATTTTTATGTATATAATTCGTATGGTTCGAACAATAGCAAAGGTTGCTGCATTTTGATAAAAAAATCCTTAAACTTTGAAAATGATATATTGAACATTTTTCCAGATAACGATGGACGATACATTTTAATGAATCTCTGTATAGAAGAAACAACTTTCTCCCTGCTTTGTATATATGTGCCAAATGATAAAAGAAATAGAAATCATTTTTTTTTTTAAATTAATAGCTTACTCGATCAAGAATGTAATGGATTAAAAATCATAGGCGGTGACTTCAATGAATCACTAAATCAGTCTGACAGAATATCACGTAACTCTCATAACATCAAACCAACAGAAAATCTTTTAAAGCTTATTAAGAACCATAATTTATGCGATATTTGGAAAATAAAAAACAAATATAAAAATCAATTTATACATGGAGGCGTACAAATGGATTTGAAAAAAGCAGAATTGATTTTTGGCTAACAGAAAACAATATTTCAAGTTTTATATCAGACACTGACATAAGACCTGCGCAGATAAAATTCACTGATCACCAAGCAATATCTCTTAAAATAGTCTAACCTACAAAGCGCGGTCCAAGCTACTGGAAAATAAATAACGCTCTCCTAAATGATATTGAGTATAAAACATTAATAATCAAAACAATTACAGACGTGGAAAATGATGAAACCTTAATTCATATAAATAACCGAACACATTGGGAAATAGTCAAATATGAAATTAAAGAAAAATCAATTGCTTATTCGAAAAGAAAAGCAAAAAAGCGACATGACTATTTAGCTGAATTAGAAGAACCACTTAAACACTTAAACACATCCTATGAACGAGATAAACGTGATATTACATTAAAACTAATACAAGATCTTGTAACTGAAATCAAGAATTTATATTGCATGAAGGTTAATGGTGCAAAGATTAGATCCAGAGTACAGCTCATTGATGATGGGGAAATAAACTCCAAATATTTTCATTCGATCGAAAAATCTAGACAATCGCGTAAAGTATTAAATAGTTTAATCATCAATGGAAAATTAACCACAAACTTTGAAGACGTCCTTAACGAAGAAGTAAGATTTTATAGTGATTTGTATACAGAAAAGTGTCAGTATGAAAATATTGATGAATATTTCAATACAGTCAGATTTAACAAAACACTTACAGAAAATGAAGCAAATACATGCGAGGGATTAATAACTTTCGAAGAATGCAAAAAAGCTCTTTCAGAAATGAAAAGAAATAAAAGTCCCAGATATGATGGCTTATCTGTTGAATTTTATGTCGCATTCTGGAACAAAATAAAACATCTACTAATTAAAAGCTATAACGAAACATATGCAAACAAAGAATTGTCAGAAACTCAGAAAATAGGCATTATTTCGCTACTATATAAAAAGGGCGACCCGACAAACATTGAGAATTATGGCCCAATATCAATTTTAAATAACGACTATAAGTTACTCACCAAAGTCTTAGCAATTCGATTACAAAAGGTCTTGCCTTCAATTATAGATCTAGATCAGCAAGGTTACATAAACAAGAGGGCCAAGATGGCCCTATATCGCTCACCTTGGTACAAGTCCACTTGCCTGGTGGAAGATCACTAGATAATGTTATATACCAAATAAGTTTTCCTATATACGCCTTTGTTAAACAAATGATCCCCCCCCCCCCCGGGCAAGGTCAATTTTGACCCCAGGGGCATAATTTGAACAAACTTTAAAGAGGTCTACTAGGCAATGCTACATGCCAAATATCTAAGCTCTAGGCCTTGTGGTTTCAGAGAAGAAGATTTTTAAAGTTTTTACTATATATTCCTATGCAAAACTAAGTGACCCCCGGTGCGGGGTCAATTTTGACCCGGGCTCATAATTTGAACAATGTTGGTAGAGGTCCATTAGCCAATGCTACATGCCAAATATCTAAGCTCTAGGCCTTGTGGTTTCAGAGAAGAAGATTTTTAAAGTTTTTACTATATAAGCCTATGTAAAACTAAGTGACCCCCGGTGCGTGGTCAATTTTGATCCGGGGCTCATAATTTGAACAATCTTGGTAGAGGTCCACTAGCCAATGCTACATGCCAAATATCTAAGCTCTAGGCCTTGTGGTTTCAGAGAAGAAGATTTTTTAAGTTTTTCCTATATATTCCTATGCAAAACTAAGTGACCCCCAGTGCGGGGTCAATTTTGACCCGGGGCTCATAATTTGAACAATATTGGTAGAGGTCCACTAGCTTATGCTACATGCCAAATATCTAAGCTCTAGGTCTTGTGGTTTCAGAGAAGAAGATTTTTTAAGTTTTTCCTATATATTCCTATGCAAAACTAAGTGACCCCCAGTGCGGGGTCAATTTTGACCCGGGGGTCATAATTTGAACAATCTTGGTAGAGGTCTACTAGACAATGCTACATGCCAAATATCTTAGCTCTAGGCCTTGTGGTTTCAGAGAAGATTTTTAAAGTTTTCCCTATATATTCCTATGCAAAAACTAAGGGCCCACCTGGCGGGGTCAATTTTTGACCCGGGGTCATAATTTGAACAATCTTGGTATAGGTCCACTAGACAATGCTACATGCCAAAATCTAAGCTCTAGGCCTTGTGGTAGGAAGATTTTTAAAGTTTTTCCTATTTTTTGCCATAGCAACCAGAGTTCTGCATGGAATGGAATTCTTTGAACAATTTTGGTAGAGCTTCATGCAAGGAACATTCCTGCATAGTTTTATCAACATTGGCCTAGAGGTTTCAGAGGAGATGTCATTTGAATCAAAATGTTGACGGACGACGGACGGACGACGGACAATCATCGATCAGAAAAGCTCACCCTGGCGTAGCCAGGTGAAAATCGCTTTATAGGAAACAACATTAGACAGATATCCGATATTATAGATTTTTGCGAAGAAACGGATATAGATGGTGCTATACTTTTCCTCGATTTTTGAAAAGCATTGGACACAATTAATCATGAATTTCTGTTTGAAACTCTTAAAAGATTTAATTTTAAACCAATGTTTATAAACTGGATACAATCTCTGTACACCAACATCATCTCATATATATTAAATAATGGTTGGTTATCTCAGAGTCTTAAGCTAACACGAGGCCTCCGTCAAGGTTAACAATGAAGTTTTCAATATAAAACTGACCCAACTTGCCGATGACACTAGTCTATTTTTAAGAAATAAGAGTGACATTCAGAATGCTATTACAACTATTAAAACTTTCGGAAAATATTCTGGTTTAACCCTCACTGCTGAAATTCAAAATAACAAGAAATTTTATTGACCCTGTTTTTTATGGAGACTAACATTTTGCTAGTTAATTTCTGGAAAAATAATGATGGGTCAATGACTTAACTTTTTCGCAATATTAATATATAATGATACACTATCAGATCAAGGTGCTTAATGCAGAATTAGCTAGAATTTTGGTATTATAAACGTTTATGTATGTGGTGTATGTTTCAGAATGGATATCACTTTCTAATCTTTTCTTATGTAGTATATTATACTTTAGGATGAAAAATTAGAGATAGTGGTATTTCTATCATCATCTGAATAAATATTACGCTCCTTATTATTACCCCACCCACTTTACTAAAATTCATTTTTTTCAATTTTTGATAAATGAATATTTCATGATAAAGGAATAACAAGCTTTTTCAGACATTTTGTCTGCAGTTTGATTAAAATTTTTGTTTTAGAATGCAAAAATAAAAAATGGGGATCAATGTGCATATAAGAAAGAAATTCAATAAAAACTGACAAAAAATGTATTTTTTAGATTTCGGCGAGCTTTGAGATATGACGGCATATGTCTGTAACAAAGAACTGTAAAAGAAACTAGTTATTAATGAACTTTTATATCCTAACAATTCTTCTTATAATACAGTTTGAATTATGTAAATATCTTAAATGCTTTTTGAGAAATGACTATTTTTGTACCCCTACCCCCATTTTTGGCATATGACAAAATTTGTCAATTTAGTCACCAAATGTGAGGTCAAAATATTTTTTCTCAAAAATGTTCAATTTCTTTACGCTAAAATATTCCTATTGTGCCTAAGTTCACTACTACCCAATTGTTTTTTCAAGTTAACTCATCATTTTTGAAATACAACAAATGTAAATTTCCGGAAGTGCACAAATCAAAACCTCACCAGTGACCCCCCTTAATATAAATAAAACTAAGGGCATGTGGATAGGTAAATCTAAAATTTCAGATGAAAATATAAGCGACATTAATTGGAAGAAAACAGTTAAAGTTTTAGGGGTATACTTTGGAACAGACAAAAGGGAATGCGAAAAATTAAATTGGGAATCAAAAGTCGAACAATGTCAAAATCGTTATCGTTTTATGGAAAAGTAACTGTAATAAAATCTATTCTCCTTCCAATATTTACTTATTTGCTACAATCTATTCATCTACCTAAATCAGTCATGAACAAACTTAATACGTTGCTTTTTAATTTCATATGGAGTAATAAGAGAGAAAAAATCAAAAGAAGTATACTTATCAATAAAATTGAAGATGGTGGAATTATCATGATCGATTTAGAAAGCTTTGCAGTCATGTTACAAATAAAATGGGTAAATTCACTACTATCATCTGAAAAAGCTTATTGGAAAATTATCCCAAAATATTATCTCGACAGCTTCGGTAAAGATTTCCTTATATTCTATATGAATTTTAACTCAATAAAAATTCTGCCGAAAAACTTCTGTAATTTCCCAGAATTCTATAAAGACATCATTTGCAATTGGATATCCTTCAGAAAGATCAACAAAACGCAACCTAAAACATTCTATGATATTCACCAAGAAATAATTTGGGGCCATGAGTTAATTAAACACAAAAGCAAAACTATATTATTTAAAAATTGGATAAACTCGGACATAATTTTTGTAAATGATATCATAGATAATAATGGCAAAATAAGCGAAAACATTATCTTTGACAAACTTCAAAATCGTTCTAATTCGATATCAGAGATAACGACACTTAAAAACGCACTACCCAAATCATGGCTTAAGAAAATTCAATCCTAAGAGTCAATACGAACTCACGTTAAAGTGAATCTAAAACTTCTTTCATTTTCCATATAAAATTTACAATCATTTAATAATAAAGCGATATATAATACACTTTTGAAAAAAAGAATATCAAAACCATACTTACAATCTTTCTGGGAGAACAAATTTGGTTTTAAAATACCATGGAACAAATTCTATTCACAAATGAGTATGTGTATTGACAACAGATACAGACAGTTTCGGTACAAATTAATAAATAACATCATTGCCAATTGTGATAACCTACATAAATGGAAAATTAGCGAAACTCCAAACTGCAGCTTTTGTAAAGTACCAGACAATTTAGAGCACTTCTTTACTGATTGCCATTTAATCAAATCTTTTTGGAACAGAGTGTCGAATACATTTAAGTCACTTGGAATTCAGAGAAATGTATACAATTTAAAAAGTGTTGTGCTAGGATACAACTTTGACAACAGTCATTATTGGGAATTTAACACGATTTTAACTACATCAAGTTTTTGCATATACAAATCCTTCTTCCAAAGTAATCAGCATTTAAATGAATTAAACATCATACACATCTTTTTGTATGAAATGAACATGATAAGAAAATACCTAGAATACAAACTAGAACTGTCACAAGAGTGACGAATTATACCCCCACAATACAGCTTTGTCACAGAAGTATGGCACATAAGAAAGGAATGGCCACAAGGACATACATTTCAGTTATTATACAATAAGTTGTGTAAATGTATTGTTTTAATAGCACACAAAATATGTAAGGTTGGAAAGTATGGATTATTATTAAATTTAATAGGTTTATTTCAAACATGTTAATATCACTAACCTCCCTATCAAATTTCATGATCTTAGCCCCAAGCGTTCTTAAGTTATCATCTGGAAACCGTTTAACTATTCCCAGTCATGTGACCTTGACCTACAGACCTCAAAGTCAAACCTGACCTGTATTTCATGATGTTACACTTGTGTACCAAAAATTATCTAAATTGGTCAAGCTTTTCATGAGTTATCATCCGGAAACAGTTTTACTGTTCAGGGTCACTGTGACCTTGACTTTTGGCCTACTGACCTCAAAGTCGAACTTGACCTGTATTTCATGATGTTACAGCTGTGTACCAAAAATAATATAAATCGGTCAAGTCATTCATGAGTTATCATCCGAAACCGTTTTACTGTTCCGAGTCACTGTGACCTTGACCTACAGACCTCAAAGTCAAACCTGACCTGTATTTCATGATGTTACACATGTGTACCAAAAATTATTTAAATCGATCAAGTCTTTCATGAGTTATCATCCGGAAACCGTTTTACTGTTCAGGGTCACTGTGACCTTGACCTTTGACCTACTGACCCCAAAGTCGAACTTGACCTGTATTTTCTGATGATGCACCTGTGTACCACAAATTATTTAAATCGGTCAAGTCGTTCATGAGTTACCATCCGGAAACCGTTTTACTGTTCAAGGTCACTGTGACCTTGACCTTTGACCTACTGACCCCAAAGTCAAACTTGACCTGTATTACATGATGTTACAGCTGTGTACCAAAAATTATTTGAATTGGTCTGGTCATTCATGAGTTATCATCAGGAAACTGTTTTACTGTTCAGGGTGACCTTGACCTTTGACCTACTGACCCTAAAGTCGAACTTGACCTGTATTTTTTTATGTGGCACCTGTGTACCAAATATTATTTAAATCGGTCAAGTCGTTCATGAGTTATCATCCGGAAACCATAAAACCAACAGACCGACCGACCGACCGACTGACCGACAAGCTCACTCCTATATACCCCCCCCAAACTTCGTTTTGTGGGGGTATAACAAGAACGGTGCTCATTCATAGACAAATTCGTAGAGACATTTTAACATGCATACCTTTCAAACTCTTGAGAACACATATTTTTTAGACATCTTACATTAAAAGCTATTAAAAGCTTAAAAACTATAAGTGACTGCACTAATGAAATTGTAGAACTGTTTATATGTACATTTGTATAAATGTTGTTGTGTAAATGCTGATTTAATTTTAAATAAAAGAAAAAAAGTAAAGTAAATCTGATAAAGGGGAATAACTCTAAAAGTAGGCAAGGTAGAGTTATTGTTCTTGCACACTGCACTTCCTACCAATGTGCTATGTCAGTGTATTAAGTTTGAAGAAAATCCCTCAAGTACTTTTGGAGTTATGCTCCGGACAAAATTGGGACGGAAACACGGACGGACGGACAGACCATTACTAATATCCCCTTCGCCTTCAGCGGGGGGGGGGGATAAATAAGGGGGCTCATGGTGGCTGGTTTAAAAGGTGGTGCTTGGTTGTGAGAGGGGTCTTCGAGAGTTGGTTTTCTATGTTATTAGAAGTTGCCAGTATATCTCATTGGAAGTAATTAAAGTGATTAACAGTAATTTGCAGTAACTTAAAGTTATCTAATTAGAATAATTTCTATTTACTCATGACAATTTTCTGAAGAATATTCAAGTACTTTTATGAATTATTTTGAACATATTTGAATAGATGTGATGAATGAATGAGAAATAAATTGTAGCAGAAGAACTTGAACTTCATTGTTCCTTCACGAAAAAGGTTCGAAGCTAACTTGGATGGTGGCAGCAAAACAGGACAGTGTTTTTGCCAAAACTTGATCAGTTCAGTTTATACAGAACAATCTTGGATTATACATTGCCCAATTCAACTTGAACCCCAAAATAACTACCAAACAACCGCTGAAGTGAAATAGCGGTGAAATTAGGTTACAATACTATCTAAAAATGATAATAAAGATAATTGATGAGTGATTCATATACACAGGAATATTTGAAAAACTTTTCATCAGGTTCTTATGTAAATGTTTTTTGACAGACACATTACTTGAAAACACACTTACCACAAATTGCTTGTAATTTGTTGCAGTTTTGCAAGTAAACCAGAAGTGATTTACAATATCAGTTATCCATTTCAAAAGCAACTTGTTCCCTTTCTTCTGTGCAACCTGGAAGAATTGTGTATAAAGATATTATTTTACATAATCCCTTCCATGTTTCTCTGTTTATGTAAAGTGAAACTAAAAAGGCAGAAATACTATATCAACCAAAACTTTCAACTAAAAATCAAATTATCCTGAATGTAAACTAGAGCTATCACTAAATGTGATTAATACCCCTGAAAGACTGCTTTATAAACTGAGGAAGTTCGTAGTAACAGAATACCTTGCAAAAAAAACTGAAATAGAGATATTGTTCTTGGCAATAACTCTGTAATTAGTCAAGATAGAGTTATGGTTCTTGCACATTGCACTTTCTCTCATTGTGCTGGACTATTGTATGAAGTTGTATTGAATTCCAACCAGTAGTTTTCTAGTAAGGCTCCGGACAAGGAAAAGTAACAAAGGGCAATAACTCTGTAATAAGTCAAGAAAGAGTTATGGTTCTTGTGCACTGCACTTTCTCTCAATGTGCTTAACCATTGTATGAAGTTGTATTGAATTCCAACTAGCAGTTTTCAAGTTATGCTCCGGACAAGGAAAATGCAACAGACCGCCTGACCGACCGACCAAGCAACCACCGGGTGACTCCTATATACCCCCCCAAACTTCGTTTCTGGGGTATAATAAACTGATGTTCTTTTCAATGTAACAGCAAATACGCATTTACTGTGGACAACGAACAATAGTAGGATAGAGCCAACATAACATATTGTCACCATCAGGTGATGTTAAGATTACTCAATGATTCTGTTTGCCACATTTAGGTAGGCTTTGTAAGCATGAATTCAGGTTGTCAAGGTGTATTATATGACTAAATTTAACCAAGATGTAAATGAAATCCTGTCTCTTGTTGTTTCGGGAACATAAAAACATATAGACAAGCATTTGAAAACATTTCGAAGGGCTAAGAAAACCTTGTGTGTGCAACATAAAGTACAATGTATCATGTACAGATATTTATGTATTTCATCATCAGCTGCTATAAGCATTCTGTTTCCATGTTCGAAACTAGATAACTATGGGCAGTATGCTGATTATGCAAATGCCCGGTCAAAGTGTCATGCCACATTTGTATTTTTAGTTAAACGTGACCTTGACCTTCATGCTACACACCTTGATCTTCTCCATGATATGTCATCACATTCTAATGAATATTTGTGCCCAGGTATTGAAAATCTATCAATTTGTGAGAAAGTTGCAGCCTTGACAAGCTTAAACTGAACAAATGCACATACACTGAACCATTCAAATGACAACTGTAACAATACGATTACACAACCAGGTAAACAATCAAGCATTTACCAACCTTGTCAGTTTTTTTCCCAAATTCTTAGCTACGTGCCATATATGTTGAGAATGCTTTAAATCTTTGTAATCTGATTCTGAAAACAGACAAGCAGAATTTAGCAGGAGAATCAATTAATTCATACAAATTTATTTTTTCTCAATGCAAAACAAAAACTTAAATTAAATTATGCTTTCATGACTGATTCAAGATAAAATCAACATTGAAGAGAGGCAATGCAAAAATATCTTTGTCTTGCCGAAGGACACGATCGCCAAGCTAGTGATGTTCAAACCTTAGATCCTAAGGTGTTAGTGCTACCATTGGGTCAATGTGGCTGTAGAAGGCTCCATTGATAAATGTTAGTGATATTTCATTACCTAAAAAATATAGAAGTCAGTTGAGTACTGACTGAACCTATCACTGTTTATCACTAATTACATGTTAACATGTTTCTCACAGTATCCACACATGCTAAATAGACATACATGTACATAAAATCAGATGAAAATATAGTTTAGCTACATCATACTCATAATAGCACCAATCCCAAGATGAGCATCTGTGACGACCTCCTTCACTGTAACACCCTTCTCCTTTTTTCACCTTTCTCAGCTCTGTCATTGCAGTATTTTCTTTGTGTCATGCTCCATCAAGTTGTACGAGCAGTACTGGGCACAATGTCCTGGTGTGTCATTACCGCCATCACCTAGAAATATGAAAGACAAAATATCATGATCTTGAAAACTGCTTTTTTTGTAACATTTGTAATGTAAGCAAGTCTTACCTTTTTTGATGTACATTTACAGTCACTGTTAGTGAAATGTGGTGATTGTAAAAACAATTTTCGTGCTTACAGTCAATCATTTAAAATCTATAAGATTAGTGCTCAACCCAACCTGCTTTGGGGAATCAACCAAAGTTTTGAGCCTTTCATCTTTGCACACTACCTGTCAGATGTTGATGAATGGTTCGAGTGCAAACCATGGTGTCTGGCTAAAATATGTTGACTTTTAGCTATCATACTAAAGCCAAAAAAACAAAAATAATATCAAACAGGGAATGCCACGTACCAAAAACGCAGCCTCCCCAAAACGAGCCCCACAGCACCCAGAAGTGCACACCACCAACACACACACACACACACGCACGCACACACACACAACACACACACACACACAATCATGTACACACACAAACATACACTACCAACACACACAAGCATACAAAGCAAACACACGAGGACAAAACGAACAATTAACGGAACACTAGCGAATTTCTCACTGCTAATATACAAGAAGAAATGCTAAACAGAACTTGAAACTTGTATACAACAGTATGCTTGAGCTACTTTGAAACAGTACTCACTATAGTTTTAATTACCTAAAACAACAACTTCCTCTCTAGTGAATCCATCCAAGGTTTCAGCCTGATGGTTTGCTCAGTACACATCAACAGTTGGTACCAGGTATTTCCCCTGAATACCATGAAGTTTCTTGGCAGAAGGAAATTTAAGCTGCAGCATACATGTCCACAAAGCAAGTTTTCCATAATGGTTACCACTTGTCAAAATTGAACAGCAGACAAGGAAATCACCACTATGCATTCAGCAGTTTAAAAATGGTTGGGAACATCATTTCCCACTTATGTGACCATCCTTGCACACCTAATACCATGAAAAATAACTTGTATGTTAGTGTCAAGAAATAAATACATATACAACAGTCTGCAATTGTTTACAAAAGAGTTAACAATAAAATAAAAATCCCATTTAGAAAAGTCCAATAAAATAGAAATTCACTCCTGCAAATCTGTTTTAGTTTAAACAATATTTATTATGCATATAGTTCATAATAATACAACAAACATTATTATTTGGATTGAGAAGGAAGCTAAAAGCTATTTTGATAATATGATCTACCAGTACTAGATACAAAATTTCTGTTTGTGAAATGTCCAAAGAAATATTTTTACAAAAAAAATGCCTTTAGTTTAGACAGCCTGCTCAAGTGGCCTATGACTATTAAGTCATACATATTTCTATTAAATTGATAAATGTTTGATCATTCAGTTTAGAAAATTGCTTACCCACTTGAAATAAACTGCAGATCCAACATAGCTGTCGTGAATCTCAATTTCTTTACTTCCACATGTGGTACAAGATGTGCAGTCAATCTTACTCAAATGTTTCAACTGAGAAACAAATGTTAAAACATTTGGTTTCCCCACACAGACTCGCACATTCTTCAACATCTTTTACAACTGTCACCCCTGTTACATCTTCAATATCTGACACATCTTCTTCGTCTGATTCAAAACTCACATTTTCCATACCAAACTCCATTTCTTCATATGCGACATCTTCACTCTTCTTCTCAAGATCATCTGGACTGAAGACAAAAAGTGTATTTAAATGTTTGCCCTTATCAAAATGCTGAAAAGAAGATAGTTCTGCATGCAGGCAATTTTATGTGAACTTTTAATTTGATGGATACCCTGTACCAGTTTTCAACAATGATTAGGTCCTTGATGTAATATTTATTGAAGAAATCAATAAATATATTTTGAACAAGAGCTGTCCCTCACAAGTGACGAATGCCCCCGAAAGAGGTGCCTCAGTCTGTGTCCTCTCCATGTGCTCAATAAATGTGCTATGTCATTTTAAAATCCTTCCATGCATGACAGAGTAACCATGCATACAGTATTCCATTACTTTAAACACTAAGTGTGACCTTGACCTTTGAGGTAGGGACTTGGGTCTTGCACGTAACACATCTGTTTGATGTGCTAGACATATGTGCAAAGTTATTTTAAAATCCTTCGAAGCATGATAAAGTTATAGTCCGGACACAAATGTATGCATATATACAGGATTCCATTACTTTTAAACTCTAAGTGTGACCTTGACCTTTGTGGTAGGGATGTTGGTCTTGCACGCGACACGTCGTCTTGATGTGCTAGACATTTGTGCCAAATTATTTCAAAATCCTTCAATGCATGACAAAGTTACAGTCCGTACAAAAACAAAGAGGTGTCTCAGTCTGTGTCCTCTCCATGTGCTCAATAAATGTGCTATGTCATTTTAAAATCCTTCCATGCATGACAGAGTAACCATGCATACAGTATTCCATTACTTTAAACACTAAGTGTGACCTTGACCTTTGAGGTAGGGACTTGGGTCTTGCATGCAACACATCTGCTTGATGTGCTAGACATTTGTGCAAAGTTATTTTAAAATCCTTCGAAGCATGATAAAGTTATAGTCCAGACACAAATGTATGCATATATACAGGATTCCATTACTTTTAAACTCTAAGTGTGACCTTGACCTTTGTGGTAGGGATGTTGGTCTTGCACGCAACACGCCGTCTTGATGTGCTAGACATTTGTGCCAAATTATTTCAAAATCCTTCAATGCATGACAAAGTTACAGTCCGGACAGGAATGTGTGCATATAATTATGCATATTGTGACCATGTCTGAGAAAATGAGGCCAAATGAGGAAAAATCACATTTTCTGTTTTTTCCATTTTTTGAAAGAGCTATCTATGCTAACTAACTTCTGAAATATTTTCAGACATCTATCACCTAGTTTTGTTTCTATGGGCATTCTCCTAAGGTCACTATATTTGTGTGAAGAACAAAAACACCCAAATCTCTTAATTATATGTTAAATGTTGGATATACTCCAACATAAAAAATAAATAGTTAAATCAGCTGATATTTAGTACAATACTGTTTTACTGTTTAATAGTTGTAAATACATATAATCACTTCTAATTCAGACATATCATAAGTTAACCTCATTGTTACCATGACAACAGAAATACAATTATGTAAGTTGTAGACACTGTTTTGTTTCTATTAAAAGAAATAAAGTGACATGCTGGTTTTTTTTTTATTTTAAAACCTTTTATTGAATTTTATTGCCCCTTTTTAACTATTTTTAATGCTGTTGCAGTGTGTTGCACTGTTATTAATGTACACATTTACATCTACCATACACCACCGTATTTACTTGAATAACAAAAAACATTCAAAATCTCTAAATTTTATGGCCAGTTATGAATATAGTATCTACACTGACATAAAAAACAACACAAAGTAAAAAAGCATATGTTAAGTGTAGTGCTACTTCAATAGTTATAAATCAATAAACACTACAAAATCTGAAATATCAGAAGTTCACTTCATTGTAACCATGGTAACAGAACTATATATTTTTGTAGATACTTGTTTTATCACTGTATCAAAAGCAGTATAGTGACAGGCATTATTTTTTATTTCAAATCCTTTTATTGCGGGCCGCAGCAGCGGCCCGCTATATTTAATACATGGTGAGTAAAAGATGCATGGAGACTTAAGCACTAGGTCGAACATATGCGTCTCTGTTCATTATAAAATCGAGGTACTTCTGAGATGAAAACTGTAGACACAGTCATTTTTTTTGGAAAAGCAAGAGTTGTCGTTTGTAATTGAGCTGTCGTTCGTTTCATAGAGGGCGCAATCTAATATACGCTGGTAAAAAAAGAAAAAAGCGCTTTTCACGTTTCAGTCGCAATCTACACCTAGAAAAATGGATATATGATTGCTTTTTTCACTAACGCAGCCTCTGACATTATAGAAACGAAACGAGTCGACTGAATATTCTTTTATGGCCTTTTTAGACATATATGATATTGTTTTAGCTAATTTTTTCCCATTCGTAATAAGTCTGCCTCCATGGTGTAATGGATAAAGCCGATAGCTCGAACACTTCTGTGTATGTGTACGTTTAGAAACCACGAGTTCGAATCCCATCAACACCCAATTTTTTTAAAACTTTTTTCTGCTGTTTTAATAATCATTTTTAATTTTTTAAGAATATTTTACGGCAAATAATCATAAAAATCTTCATTCATGTCAAATTAATAAGGATAATGGTAATGAAAAATTGAGACATACCAGGAACGGTCTATAGAGCATTCCTGGACATACTGTATAAATATTATTTGATAACAGTAAAGTTTCGATACTACAGGTCAGTCAGTAGATGTGGTGTCGTGTCAGGTTTTGCTTGTTCAACCAGAATTGGTTCCCTCGAGTTCTTTTGGGGCCATGCCTCAATATCAATTATAACTAATTTTCAAAATATTTACATGGGATTATTGTTTGTTGGCCCGCTGTGATACTTTGTATCACAGTTTTTCTTGTTAAAACTGAGGTTTAGTTAACACTATTGCCCTAACGAATTCAATGAATACAGTGTTAATAATTTACAACTATACATGTTTCTTCATTAGCAAAGAAGAATTTATTTATAAAGTAAAAGAATGAAGTTATACAAACTTGAGTTTGAATTATATAAGAACTGTAGTACTTTTTGAAATCATTAAAATAATTTTCAGCACTAATTTGTTTGTATCTATTAAACAATATGTTGCTCTCAAAAATAAGTATGTCTGTTGCTATAGTAACCAGAGAGTAATTTGTTCTATACCAATCTCTACAGTCACACAACAAACAAAGTCCAAAAATTATCTGGATTTGCCAAGCGAAAAATAACAAAATGGCCAAAGCTAAATTCAAATCAACAATGAAACTGTAAAAAAAACAACATATATCATTTCAGGTCTATAGAAAGCAGTACTTAGCATCACATTTCAAAATGTAAGGATGAATCCATAAATGGTTCTTTGCATAACTCAACTGTTCTCAGATATCATGTATAACAAGATTCTGTCTTAAATTGGTAACTCTGATACTTAATTAATAATACATGGTATCTGCAGTAATCAATGATACCAAGTTATGTCCCAGGCAAGTAAAATTTGTATGGTAAAGGGAGATAACTATTTTTTTTAATCAATAAAGGGAGGTAATTCATAAAAAAGCTCAGACATGCTTATGATATATACATTTTCTTCACTATTTAGTAGTTAAGCTTTTAAACTAGTCATTGACTACTGGGAAACAGAGTGGAGAAGAATTGCCTTTATTAAACACTATTTATGAACATAGCTATTGTTGAATTCCTGCAAGTAGTTGCAAGAAATAGCCAAGAAATAAAAAAAATTGCCTTTATTAAACACTATTTATGAACATCAGCTATTGTTGAATTCCTGCAAGTAGTTGTGAGAAATAGCCAAGAAATAAAAAAATTGCCTTTATTAATCACTATTTATGAACATCAGGTATTGCTGAATTCCTTGAAGTAGTTGCGAGAAATAGCCAAGAAATAGATGTGGGACAGATGGACACATACCATCTTCAGGTAGCACATACAAAATTGCCTTCAATAATGCACTATCTTTTAGACTAAGTGACCATACTGTAAATACAACCATAGTGTAACATTATAGCACTGTCTCAGAATATGTTATTAACTCTTTAGTTCAGCAAGAGACTCTTCCTTTTACTACCTGAAGGAATGTTTCTACAGGATGACTTATCATCACAGAGCTTGATCTCATTTTTTGGTACCACAGGTTTTGGACAACAACTGTCTTTTGATTCACGAGTGGTACAAAATTCTCTAATGGATTCGTACAAATACCATTGACGTGTTGCATCCATTCCTTGAATTGGTGATAATTCTGGTAATACTTGTGTTATTGCAACATTTTTTCCCAACAGGTTGACCTTAACTTCTTCACTGTTTGCTGAAACTTTGCAGGTTACAATGCCTGGTTCATCAACCGAGATCTTAAAGTGGTGGTATTTTGTTATATTTTTCACTGGCTTGAAATAACTCTTCAACAAATCTCTCCACTCATAGAAAAAAACAGGTTTTGCCAAATCTCCAACAAGCTGTGCAACATTATGCCCACTTTAAGATGAATCTGTGACAGTACGTGCAATATCAGCCATTGTCTCTGCATTATTGTTTCTCCATCTGAAGAAAATAACTTTATATATAAAAGGAAGAAACAAATCTTTTGAAAAGATATCTATCTTTTGCACACATAAAAACCTGTATGATACTGATTTGGTTAGATAGTGTAAGTTTCACTTATGTCTGACAACCTATCAGGATGAATAAAGCAGATCCATGATTATGAATAGTATAACATTATTAAACCTTTATTAACATTAGGTGTACAACATTTCACATCATTGTATTCCTTTAAAACAATCTTGAGGCTTGTAACCACTTCATTCTTAAGCCTATAAGCAAGGTGTTAAAACATTACCTAAAATAGTGTCCATGAATAACATTCACAAACCAAGTAAGGCAAAAATTCTCAAATGTGCAGTGAAAGTTGCAAGTACATTATATAAGAATCAAATTACCTCCTTTTCCACAAACCAAAGTGCCAGTCTGAGTCAGGCTCAAACTTTGTCTGTCTTGCCATCATCATTGATAATTATTCAACAGACTGGTGTAAACCTACAAAAGTGTAAAACAGTATTGCATATCTAAAACTTTGATTTTCAAGTTTAGAAGCATAGTTTTTGCTTGTATTGTATACTTGATCATATCACTTGTCAGTATTTGAAATATGAACAAATTCATTTCACTTTCTTAACAGTCAAAAATCTTTATCAATAATGTTAGAAAACTGACTGCCAAGTTCTGGATTTCTAACCAGTATTCATATTTAAAAACCTTTAAAGTGCATTACAGACTGTAGAATCTATCTGTTTGTCCCTTTATCAATTACTCTTCTGTTCTTTATCTTGTAATTCTCAGAATAGCCAAAATTATATGTTCTTAAAACTGTGCAGACTATGGTCTTTTACCTTGAAAATCTCTCCACATAAAGTACCGTAGTACCACATTGTTCTTGTTCTGGCCACAACAATTATCAAAGTGGACCACAACATCTTTTTCTCCATGACTGTGGTGCTGAAAATAATGGTGAGCCATACTGACCACACAATTGGCTCCCTTTCCCACACATTCTGCCTCATCAATAAGATAGAATGTGTGTTTTCCTGCAAATTAAAAAAGGAAGGTATAAAAGAAATTTACTCCCAATCTGCAAAAAGAAGTTATTTAAAATTGTATAGTGAACTGACAAGGTTTGTAAAGCATAATGGTTATAAATTATTCAATATCTGTCATATTTTTAATAATGGGAAGAAATAAGACCATTGACACAAGTACATGGCAAAGAGTACTAGACTCTTTATAAGAGTGAAAGATGCTATAACTGATTTTAAAGTTAAAATATACATGTATCTCTATTTCTGGGTATTGATACTGAACAGCTTTTAATAACTTACAGAGTTTATAAAAAATGTTCAAAGCAGTAATTTTCATGTCACTATATAAAATTATGTACATGTATAATCATATCTTCCGCAGTCTTTCAAACTGTAACAACAACCTTTCAAACTGTATCATTACCTTAAAAACAAGAATTAGTCCAACATATAAAAGAGTAGATAATATTTCATTGTAAATACAAACCTGATCCTTCAGAGTTGCTCGAGTCTCAGGACCGCTAAGCCTGTGGGCAGATAGCTATGCTTTAACAACTAAATCCAGTTCTTCCCTTGAAAACTCCTTACAATACTTTCTATATTCGATAACTGTCTGAAAGTTAATTATTTTACTACGTGGCTCCCCAAACAATTCTTTGCAGCCATTTTCTTTGAGGAAACGACTCTGTGACAAGAACTCTTTCTGATCATCAGCTGATGACTCAAAATCACAAGCAACAGACTCAAAACTATCATCATCAGACTCAAAATTCACTTTTTCCACCTGATCAGTTAATTCATGTACACCTAAATCTGTACTGGAAGGTAGTGTCAAATCATTTATGAAATATAACTGATCTACAATGGCCAATTCTTCAATAAATGTGTCATCTTGGTATTCAATAATTTCATAGGGAACAGTACTTGCTTCACTTAAACAACTTTCTTGACTCATATAAATTTACTAATTAATTCATTTTAAATTTGTCCGCTACAATTTCTTTTTTCTGTTGCTATAAACAAACCGCACCACTTCCTTTGAGATCAATATTCCACTTCAGGGTTTAAAATAAATTGCTTGTTTTATTAAATACTTTCACAAAAATAACATTTTGATGAGTGTGTAACAATACAAAATCATAATCTTATCTGCATCTTTACGAAGCGATGAATGTCACTTCGAAATAATGGAGAAAACGATGACTGAATCGACACTGTTTACATGCCCTGCATGTTTCGTCAGAAGTCACGTGTATGCGCACCGCAAGTATCTCACATATCTATCGATTTTATGTTATATTTTTTCACGATATCTCACAAAACTATTACATACACATTCACAAAGAAATCTTTGTGTCTATTATGGGGTTTCTCTATTCACAGTGTTTCCTTTAATAGAGAAAATAATTTATTTCCTATTGTGTAACAACTGTAATTAATGGCGCACTTTAAAATGTGATTTTCGCAATTATGACGTCACCGCATTTGGCCTGTTTTTCTGAGACGACGTCACATATAATCTTGTCGCCTGCTTACATCAAAGTTAAATCATAGCTATATGTAAAACTTTTTCCAGTATCGACCTTTTTTTTTTATATCATGTATTTATTAAGATGAAAGAAATATCACATTAATAGATTTGATTATTGTCAAAGTGAACTATTGTATATTACAACACATATTATGTAAATATTGTCAACATAGGTGATAGTAAAGAAGCGCATTCGTGGAATAAATGTACCTTTTAAATCACCTTTTTCCCGTAACAATCTGTTCTATCATCACTGTCTTTGATCCTTGTGTAATTGTTGTCAGTTTTGGGGATAAAAGTTTGCTGTTAAATGAAGATATTTCAAATGAGATATGGAAGAGGTATGTACAAAAATCAACAACGCATCCCTTTCAATTTCCATGTTTTTATTTCTTTAAAGTGAAATCTTTCCTTTTTTTTTGTTTGCAATGTACAAAAATATTATGATTTTGATCATAAGTTAAAAAACATCTAAAGACAAACACGTAACATAATAACAATCATGCTTTGCGCCATAATATGTGAATTCTTGATAGATAATTAAACTAGATGCCCACGTGCAACATGTTGAGCCCATAAGCTGTCAAAAGGGCTAACTCCTTACCATGTAGAGATAGGTCAAAATACACCTTAATATTGGATGTAACATGCTTGTTGTACCACAGAAAAGTGGTTTTCAAATTTTTCTCTACAGGCAGTAATAAAAAAGTTACAATATAAGCTATTTATAGTAACAACAAAGGGAAGTAATTCTAAAAACAAGGGAAGCTCATGATGGTGACCATTTGCAGGGATAATTTTTGGGTGTGATTCCGCGATATTCTTGCATGATTTCCCGAAAAATCGCATTCATTTTCATCAATAGCGATTTAAAATCGCGTAAAGTGCTTATTTTGACTCGAATGCCTTGCCGACAACGAGGTATACAAGCATTCGTAAATGCGTCGAGAGTAACGTCCCTTGAATTCTTAGTCATCTAGACGCTTATTGATAAGCGCTCAAGATGCAAGCGTTTCCGCAAATGTTGAGCAGATGAAAATATTATCGAAGTAAAATCATGCCTCCTAAAAAGAAACTTAGGCCGCTCGGAGGCGAGTCCCTTAGTATATTCCTTCTTTCAAGTAAAGATGAAAATAATAACCTAGTAACACCTAAGTCCGGTGCAGAGAAGTTAACCGACGTCAACGAATCGCCGATACAAAACATGGGGAAAAAAAATCTGGTGTTGGTTAAGTTTCAACCTAAATGGCTCTTCGAGCATAAATGGCTTCGCCATGAAGAGGCCAAAAACACAATGTTCTGTATGCCTTGCAGAAGTATGGGCTTCAAAAATTCCATGGCCATTGGAACTGACAATTTCAAAACTACAACTCTTACCAGGCATATTGAAAGTGTTGACCACAAGAGAGCGCTTCATGCCCCCAAAGGTAGCACAGATCTTGCTGCAGCTATACATAACATAGACTCAAAAGAAGCCAAAGGTATTACAGCATTAATGAAAGTGGTCTTTTGGATGGCTATGGAAGAGATTCCCATGTCCAAATATTCAAGTTTGGTCAACTTGCTTGAGCAATTGAGTACCCCAGACATACATCATGCTACAGTTGGTAAAACTGACTATCAAAGTTACTATTCTGCATGTGAATTTCTGGAAGCCATTTCAACTACTATTGACAACAAAGTGACAAGTTTCGTTCAACAGTCGCCGGTTGTGACCATTATGTGTGATGAAAGCACTGATATTGTTGTCCACCATAAGCTGTGCATATCAGCAAGGGTTGTTGACCCTTTGACACTTGCTCCCAAGACGCTGTTCTTAACTGATCTTAGAATAACATCAGCCAAATCACATGATATTTTTGTTGCAATTCAAGACCACTTAGGATCCAGGAATATTGAAATCAATAATGTTACAGGTAAGGTTTAATGTACAAGTTAACTAATACATTCAATTTCCTATCTAAACTAAAGAATTAAAATTATCATTAAAACTGTCCAGTAACTTTAAAGATTCCTGATCTGAGGAAAATTCTGAATACTATATTGTTTATCAAATTTACAACTAAGACAAGGTTTCAATATTGTATAACTTTATTAATGATTTTTCTGAAATTAAACATTATATTCAATTTAATGCAACATTGCTTATTTTTAGGACTGGGGACCGATGGTGCATCAGTGATGACAGGGCACAAAAATGGTCTAACCGGTTTATTTTTGCGACACAATCCACATCTCATCAATACACACTGCTCGGCACACAAACTAGCACTGTGCACTGAACAAACTGCTAAAGACATTGATGGTATGATACTATTTTTGTCTTCATTTTGCAATAAAAAACTTTTCAAAACATTTCAAAATAACCTAATAGAAAATGTGTTTAAAAAACTGACAATCATTGATCAAGACCTTGAATATTGTAACATTAATAAGTTGCCTTGTCTTTTTCAACTGTATTTTCAGGTATGAAATACTTCCAGGAGTCCTTGGAGGGTATATACTATTACTTTAAGAAATCTCCTGACTGTTGTGAGGCTGTTCAAAAGATTTTAAATGGCCCACAGCTAAAATATAGGTATATACATGTTTATATTTTTTATTGATGAAAATCAAATGTCAGTCATGTTTTTTGTATTTTTATCTAATTTTTTTCAACAAATCTTATTCTACATATAATATTAGTGCTGTAAAAGTGTATTGTTCATATTATTTTAATCTGAAGATGTTTAATTTAGACATATGCATACAAAAATCTAGGTTCAAACACAACCAAGCTTTTTCTACGCAGGGAAGTCCACCAAGTGCGTTGGCTGTCATTTATGAATGCTCTCGATGCAGTGTACAGAACACTGGATTCCCTTATTGTCTTCTTTTCATCAGCCAGTGACGCCAAAGCTGCAGGTTTGAAGAAGAGAGTCAGTGAAGATTTCTTCATTAGAATGACATATGCAATGATGGATATATTGCAGCCAGTCATGCGCCTAAATTTATTCTTTCAACGAAAAGATGTTGACATTGGCTTGGTCCAGGTAAGGCAAACTCAATTTCATTCTAAACTACACAAATATTAACTGTGACATTTAATATTTATGTAGTTTAAAATGATATGTCCCAACTTGAATTTATATCATGAAAAGTCTGTGTTGATCAATGGAAAAGAGAACTAAAATTAAGAATAATGGAAAACTGGTTGGTGACTCTTCATAAGAAAACCATGTAACAAGTAACTGACTTTAAACCTTTTTAAGGAACATGTTAACAATTAAACTACCTTGATAAATGACAAGAATCTGGTGATTGTGACTGGAAAATCATCAAAAAGATTCACTTTATACACCTAATTTGATTGAATTTGTAATAAAAGCATCATCTCATTTAAACTGAATCTGTCTTCTTTATGTAGATCAATGTTGAGAACTGCTTGAGTGATCTCCAGTCTATCAAGGATGAGGTCACAGAGAGTACTCCTTTCCAACAGGAGCTGTTGAACAAACACATGGACCAAACTGACTACACATTCAAGGGTCACCAGATGAAGAAATCCAAGCACAGCTATGAAAATGCCAAATCAAAGTTCATTAACAGTGTTATTGACAATATTAAGGGGGGTCACTGCTGACGAATTAGCGTCGATTGCGCATGATGATGCGCATCGTAAAGTAACTGTCGTAAATAATATAAAAATGAAAAATATTTACCCTTCTTTACCTAAAGAGTTGCCAGTCGTTGTTTGAAGTATGAACAAGATACTTTTACTGAAGTGCAATATGAAAATATAGCTACGTCGGCGTCTTTTTATTTTACGACTACAAGATTTACCTCCCTTGGTAGAGATTACTTTACGGGTTGTTTACCGTCTGTCAATGTCAATATGGGAAAGATTAAACCGGGCCCGTTTCGGAGTAAAAAACAGATCATCAAATAATCAAGGCACAGAGGCCAAGACAACAAGGAACTGAATATTCGACGGCCGAAGACCATACATACTGTATGTATACATGTGTATAATTATTGTTTATATTTATAAACAATGTTGTGAATATCTGACTCCAGTGAGCAGTGTTTGTTTTTGACATGATGATTAATCCTGTTCTCTCGTATTCTCAGGGGGCTAAGTCTGAAAATTGGTTAACAATAAAAGTAGCAGCATTATTTACATTTTATTTCAGTTATCAGTTGTCCGCATTCTAAAGGTGTGACAGTTATTATAAAATATCAGATCTGTGAGAGGGGTCACATTGAAACGCTAAATTAATTAGGCTACTTCAGTCAGACTAGCCCAACCTATTGTGCGCCAGGGCTGGGCTTTTTGCTATATTCGACGGCCACCCTAAAAGAATCGGGACGTAAAGACAGACATCTACGTAATACAAATGTATCAGTTTGATAAATTTGTCGGTCTTGCAGTCAAAATATTGAGGCTACCATACGCCTACTTAGAGATGAGAAAACAGTTTCTCATATTCTCAAGGATTTATGTTTGCCACAATGTAGAATCTTAAAATTTATATATGCCAAGGTGCATAGCTTAGCATATTATGTTACAAATAACACAAAATAATACTGATAGCAAAATAAAACCCCAATTTGACATCTTTAATGTAAAAACAAGAATATGAGAAACCCTGATAATATGAGAAACAGGGATACTTGTTCTTTCATTTCAAGTATGTGGTCACATTTCTGTGAAGCTGCAAAAAGAAAATACCCAAAAACAAACAAGTAAAATTGAACTGGAACGAAATGCAATGAGAGAATTATGTCCCTTTACTTCCATATTTTAATGATACGTCCCAACCAAAGTTGCTGTTGCATGGATAAACTATAATATGTATTTAAGCTAGTTGTAATATCATATGAGGTAATGAACTACGGTAAGTGAAATTATTCGGTTAAAAAATACATAAATAAACCTGTGTCAATTTGTTTTAACTTTTTTATACATAAAAAAAGTATGTCCACATGTGATAAGTGGTGTTGGGATCATACCGATATTATAGTCTCTTTAGAGGATGGTGCACCTAATAAGCACAATTACCAACAAATAGTTGATAAGTGGGGTCTCATCTACAAAGAAAAAGCTAATATATTTGCTCTCATGGACAGACTTTTATAAAATTCACTTCAAATCAAACTAGAGCTATCACTAAATGTGATTAATACCCCCAAAAGGATTGCTTTATAAACTGAAGAAGTTCGTAGTAACATAATACGTTGCAAACAAACTAAAAAGAGATATTGTTCTTAGCAGTTCCTCTCATTGTGCTTGACCATTGTATGAAGTTGTATTGAATTCCAACTTGTAGTTTTCGAAAAATGCTCCTTACAGGGAAAAGTAACAAAGGGCAATAACCCTGTAATTAGTGAAGATGGAGTTATGGTTACTGTGCACTGCACTTCCTCTCACTGTGCTTGACCATTGTATGAAGTTGTATTGAATTCCAACCAGAAGTTTTCAAATTATGCTCCGGACAAGGAAAAGTAACAAAGGGTAATAACTCTGTAATGAGTCAAGATGGAGTTATGGTTCCTGTGCACTGCACTTCCTCTAAATGTACTTGACCATTGTATGAGGTTGTACTGAATTCCAACTAGTAGTTTTCAAGTTATGCTTCGGACAAGGAAAAGTAACAAAGGGCAATAACTCAGTAAATACTCAAGATAGAGTTATAGTTCTTGTACACTGCACTTTTCTGAGTGTGCTTGATCATTGTATGAAGTTGTATTGAATTCCAACCAGTAGTTTTCAAGTTATGCTCCGGACAAGGAAAAGTAACAAAGGGCAATAACTCTGTAATTAGTCAAGATGGAGTTATAGTTCTTGTGCACTGCACTTCCTCTCAATGTGCTTGACCATTGTATGAAGTTGTATTGAATTCCAACTAGTAGTTTTCAAGTTATGCTCCGGACAAGGAAAAGTAACAAAGGGCAATAACTCAGTAATTAGTCAAGATGGAGTTATAGTTCTTGTGCACTGCACTTCCTCTCAATGTGCTTGACCATTGTATGAAGTTGTATTGAATTCCAACTAGTAGTTTTCAAGTTATGCTCCGGACAAGGAAAAGTAACAAAGGGCAATAACTCTGTAATTAGTCAAGATGGAGTTATAGTTCTTGTGCACTGCACTTCCTCTCAATGTGCTTGACCATTGTATGAAGTTGTATTGAATTCCAACTAGTAGTTTTCAAGTTATGCTCCGGACAAGGAAAATGCAACAGACCGCCCGACCGACCGACCGACCGACCCACCGACCAACCACCGGGTGACTCCTATATACCCCCCTAAACTTCGTTTTGGGGGTATAATTAGATGATATGCAGTATGCATGATATGCAAATTGGTTGTAACTTTTGACATAATATAAGAGTGATAAATATGATAAATGCTATTTGAAATTTCCATTTCTATAGGTCGTCAGTCACGAAGTGTTTTTATTGATGTGTCCCAAGAAGAGGAAGTGGGTCAGAAGAATCATGGAGGGAAGGAAGAAGAGTAGTTGACCTGGGGGTTCTGGCAGATGCCCTTTCATCATGCAAGAAGTGTGGGGTCCCACTTCAACTATCACATGCTAATGGGATTATCACATATGGACTTTCAGCCATCATTAAAGGTTAAAAGTTATTTAGCTTATTACATTGCTTTGGTTTTCATTTGTTAGTTTTTTAAAGATGAATTAGTTCATAGAACAATATGTGTTCTACAGACAAAATCCTTCATGAAATTTTACTGCCAAAAAGTTGATAGAAATTACTATATATATACAGTCATATGACAGTTTTAGCCATACATGCCGTTTAGGGTTGGATCATTAACGGGAGATTTGTGAAAAATCGCCGGGTTTTTGGACATCACAACGGGGTAAAAACGAAAAGCAAAAAACATGCGTTTCTGACGTCATACATGACGATTATGTTTATTCAACTTAATGTAAACACATGCAGTCGCCATTTTAAGCACATTTAAACCTTGATTCTCAATTTCTCATATGCAAAATTATTACTCAAACAAAATTCTCTGAATTTTAATGAAACAAGAATAATGTCGTACTTACGTTTGATCTGGATACAAAGCAAAACAAAACAAACAAAAGCAACAATTTTATTTCTTTCAACTGGCGGTACATAATCTTTAATCAACTAGTACATTAAAAGTATCATATAATCATATTTAATAATCCTGACCAAGGTTTTTCAAATAGTATGGTCCGGAAACGAGCGTAATACGATAAATAACTTGCCTCGGATCACGTGACAAACATCCGGGTACCCGCAATTTTGGAAAAAGAACGAAAATATTGAAACTTTATATCTACGTATATCTCGATATTTTACCAATCAATTTGACCAGCAAAGAGATCCTTAATACAATATATACTATTTGAAAGACCTTGTCCTGACGTGTCACCTTGTTGCAAACATCAATTACGTCAATCAGGCGCTAAGTATTACCCCGGGCAATGACCAGATGTTATTGACAATTAACACTAACGCCGACTTTCGTCACCTAATCAACCAATTATCGATCTCGCGTGTCAAGGTTTTGACTTTGTATATTCAAACTTGGACTTAAGTGGTTATTTAACGAATTTTATGGATTTTCTTTTCTTTCAAGACAAAATTTTGATTTATCGGGAGATTTGGGTGTTTTTGCGAGCTTCGCCGGGGCGCCGGGGTAAGGGTCTAAATATCGGGAGAACCCGGCGAGTAACGGGAGAACGGCATGTATGGTTTTAGCCTGAAATAAATAGGTGCAGAAACAATGTCATGACGTCATCATGACAGCCTCAATGTTATCCTGCCAAAAAAATGATAACTTAAAGTTACTACCAGAGAAGTTGTTGGAAAACTTTTGTTGAAAAGTTGTTGAAAGATGTGCATTTTTTGCTTGGCATATCCCTACTGGATTTACTCACTTTTAATGTTTTTCATTTCTGTATTAAAAGTGAGTATCACATAGCTTTTATATTGTCACATTTAGAAGAATACTTCAGTGGCAGTACTTTCCTCAAGTTGACAAAATATACTGTTAATTTATGATAATGTGACAGTGACATAACTTACTTCAACCACTTGTGTGTACACAAAGATACTGGCTATTTTTGAAAATTGCAGGGTAGGGTGTTATATTACATGAAAAATATATGATAACAAGATTTCACTCAATAATGAAGCACTTGTATAATTTCATTGTTGTTTTCTATTCAGTGCCATGTAGTAATACTCAGTGTGGATCAATAAATAATGTGCCTACTGGAAAGAGACACCAGCGCATTTGGGATGCAAACACAAAGTTAGGAACAGGTAGGTTAATAAGTAAAATAATACAGTATCGTCCGAGGATTTGTGACAAATTTTTTTCTTCTTTAGAATTAGATAATACAAGAAAAGGTTTGCATGAAAATTGCAATCACCAAAGCAAATAAAGATGCTTCTATAATAAGATATATCACAATTTAGCAGCAGCTATGAATCATGTGAACTTCATGTATACACATACATAGAGTAATACTGCAACTAATTACCCTTTGAATAAACATTGTCTACTTGGATTATTATTAGATAAGCCCAAGCACTGACAGTCTTATGGACACCTCTTGTTTTCAACATGGTTTGTTTTAAAATATGTTTTGTTTAACCTATCTTGATGTATTTTACAGCGTTGTTGCATGCTGGGATAGGTAGTGAGCAGGTGAACAACTTTTTTGCAGCAATGAATATTCCCACAGTAAGCAGCAGCCTGATAGTGACAAGACAGAAGGAAGCTGGGAAAATTCTAGAGAACATAGCACAATCTACTGCAGATGACTGGCTACAAGAGGAAGTGCGTCTTAACGAAGGGTGTGTATTATTGCTTTTCAACAAATTATAAATTACTGAACAGTGCTTTTCAACAAATTATAAATTACTGAACAGTCTACCGAGGTGTAGGATATTTCCAAATGTCTTAAGATAGAAACTAGTTGTTGCATACTATCTTGCACTTTAAAACTTAACGATTTTCAAAATGCAAACTTACCCAAATAATGCATTATGACATAAAATCAAACAATATGCAGGTGTTTTGTTTGGGTAAGTAATGTAACAATGTTTATAAGGTTACATCACATGTTATTCACGAGATTCATATTACATGGTGGATGTAATACAAGATTTTCTAGCACTGGTGAAAACTACAAATATCCCCGATCTGGTATGCAAGAAAAACTTAATTTTTAGTTATTTTTATCAAACTCTGTAAGATCATAGCTACCCAAAAACTAGCAAAGGTGCACAGTATGTGTTAGAGTTATGGTCCCTGATATAGCCAATTTTAGGTGTGTGAGCACTGTAGCACTCACATTTGTACAATTATTTCCTTTCAAAACATTACAGAAACAATGGTGTTGCTGGTATTACTGCTTGTGTTGATGCTGGGTGGCAGAAAAGGGGCAGTGGCAGGTCTTATGACAGTTTATCAGGTGATACAATACACAATAAAGGCTTTTTGGTTTCAATAATTATTTGCTAAAGTGTAATATGAAATGTATACCAGTACTGATTTTATATGTCACTTTTGTTGTCTATTGTAAGAGTTAATTTTTTCTTATGGACATCTTTACTCTAATTTTTTTTCATTTTAATAAAGTTTTCATATACATTTGTAATTCAAATATACCTAAGATTTTTGTCCCTATTGATGGACAAAATATCGCTATATGTTTTCTTAGCCAGTTTAATCTGATGATTGATAACAGAGTTATTTGCCCTTTGAATTTGTTTATTTGCTGCTTTTATGCTATGTTTCACTGTAAAATGCTATCATTGGTTAATTATGATGATCCATAGTTTTATTGAAATACATTTTAGGACACTGCTCCATGACTGGAATGCAAACAGGCAAAATAATAAACTATCAAGTCAGGTCAAAGACATGCAGAGTTTGTGAAAGCGCTTTGAAACTCGGTAAGTCAGCAGAAGCACATGATTGCTACAGAAACTATGATGGCAGTGCTAAAAGCATGGAGCCAGACATGATTATTTCAATGGTTAAATCCTGCAAAGACACTGGCATAGAAATATCAACCGTAGTAGGAGATGATGATACTACAACCATTTCAAGACTAAAAGCTGAAGTTGATACAAACATAAACAAAATGTCAGATAAAAATCATGTAAGAAAAAACTTTGCAAACAGTCTGTTTGGAATCCAAAAATTACATAAATCTCTTTCGGCAAAAGTAATTATCTACCTAAAAAAATGTTTTAATTATGCTGTATCGCAAAACAAAGGAAATCCGGGAGCTTTAGACAAAGCACTGTCTTCAATCTGCAAACATCCGTTTGGTGACCATTCTGATTGTGATGAAAATTGGTGTAGTTTTCTTCAAAATAAGACCAGAAGACACAAAAATCTTCCATTTGGTAAACCTTTAAGTAGTAAATCACTGCAAGAAGATCTTCAAAGAATTATTGGTTCATACAGAAAACATACAGCCAAGCTGTGTAGTCTTGGAAGTACCCAAGCCAATGAGTCTTTTAATATGATGGTAGCCTCAAAGGCCCCAAAGTCACTGCATTTGTCTGGCTCAGGTAATTTAAATTACAGAGTTGCAGCTGCAGTGACCCAAAGAACAGTGGTAATACATATCTATTAAATGTAAGAATATTGTAAAATGTTTCATATTCAGTTATTTTAGCAGGCTTTTAGAGATAGCCCATTTCATTCAGAATTTTACGGGAAGTCAATGGGAATCAGTGACTGTAATCACATTGCACAGTGACAAGTGAGTGACAGGCCAACGGGTAGCTACCATTTACATACACTTTTAAATGGCAACCAAATTTCTGTGAAATGGGCTATTCCAAAAACAGTTTTATGATACAAGAAGTGTTTGGAAAGAATTTGGAAAAGTTACATATTTTGCATGTTAATAAATAATTTCCACTTACAAGATTTTACCCATAGTCACAAGAACATCTGATGCATTCTTAGATTAATAGTTTCTGTCATGAGCTCGAGGAACAGATCGAAATATCCGTCACTGAGGGTAACTGTTTTGGCGGGAACAAGGCTCTGACAAGTTCCGGCAAAACAGTTACCAGAGGTGACGGATATTATCACCTTAACCAAGTGTCTCAAGATGGAAACTTTTTCTTGCATACCGTCTTGCACTTTAAAGTAGATTTCTAAATGCAAACTTATCAAAATGATGAATTGTCATGAAAAACAAACGAGTTTCCGACATTGTGTTTTTGGAAAGTGATGTCATAATGTTTATAACGTTACATCATAACTTATTCACGAGAGTCGTCTGGCATAGGAGGGATGCCACCCCTGCTTTTCCAGCATGGGTAAAATCACCGGAAATGCCGATCCGATATACAAGAATATTATAGTTGGCTTGTTGCAATTGTGACATTCATGTCATAGTGAGCAGGTAATCAAAACCATATTTATCATCATACATACAGCAAAACCTTTATCACAAAACTGAAAAGTATTTGAAAGTTATGTAACTTTTCTGAAATATTCTAGAACATTCCTAGTACATCTGAAATGAAATGTATAGAGTAAAGTTTCTGATATTGTTCTTGGGTTAAGATACTGAGTTATGTTTGAAAATTATGTTTTCATATACACAGTTTACACAGTTTCCAGACTTTAACAACGCTGTTCTCAATTGTTTCAGTATCATTAATAGAATTTGAAAGTATTGTGATGCCAGATGTAATAACATTCTTGTCCTCTAGTACCTATAGCTAAGAAAATGAATGCATTAAAGTGCATCATGTGAAAGAAGCATTCAGTGCAGATATTAAGTTCTAAATTTAAAATTGTCTTATTAATTAGTAAAATGGAGAACTCTGTTCATACATGTAAATTTCTGTCAGTTATTTAATAACAATGATATTTTTTCATACATGTAAATGACAAATACAAATCCCTGCATTGTTTATTAATCAGGCCTAACAACCTTTATACAACAGTCAAAGTTTTAAGTTTTTTCATAATAAAATCTTTGGTATTAACATATCATCAAAATTTAATCTAAATTGTTTCATGGCATGAAGATATTTCTGAGATTTTAAAACATCTAACTTGCTAACAAGTATGTTATTTATAATCTATTTCAGGCAAATGAAAAGACAGGTCTTTCTCCAGGCACTTTCACTAAAAGAAGAGCAATATTAAGGGATTTGAAGGCTGCAAGGAAAAAAGCGATAAAGAGCACATATAGAGCTAAAAAGCGAAGGATGCAATTAAAATCTGAAAGGTTAAGTAAAAATATGTTTTGCTAGTGTGATGTTCTATATAGTTGTCCTGCTAGAAAAGTTCTGTCAAATCAGAGGCTGTGGCTTTTATCCCTGTGAAGAGCTATTTCACACTGTGACGATTGGATCCAATGCATTGGATATCGCTAGCCCAGGAATAGCAATGATAATAATGATTTATAAAGACAGGTTGGGTTATCCATCTGTCAGTAAATAACTGTTACAATGTTGAACTTGATAAATGGAATTAAAATGAAAATATGGTATATATTTGCTTATAAGACAGGCTCACTTATAAAACGCATCCCTTACTGACATTTTTTTAATTGACCCTTGTATAAGATGCGGCAAATTATTTGTTTTCAATTAAATATTAAAAAAGTCTCATCGATTTTACCAAACTATTTAAAGCATGTCAGAAAAAAAACTAACTTTATATGTTTAGTTGTAATTGTAATTACTGATTTCTGTTTATCAATGTAGTAACAAGGTTTTGCATTCTCTGTTTCTCTATGTTTAAGAGTACTGATAAGTGAAAATTTTATTTGAATCTTCATAATATTAACAGATCCCAGAAGTCTTCTTCTAATGAAGTGCGAGAGGGCACAACATATCAGGGAGAGTCTTGTAATCTGCAGGATGCAGACATAGAAACAATTCCTCCACCTTGTTTTCCACCAGTAGATTCAAGTGAATGCAACACTGGTACTCCTTGGGTGTTCTTTGACCTTGAAACCACAGATTTAGGTATGTTGAGGGAAACTGCCTCAAAATATTTTCCAGTTTAGATATCAAATGCAGACAGAGTGTCAGTTGCAAAATACTCCTGACAGAAACCATAAATAATTTTGTAACACTGTAATAAATAGGTTTAAGTTGATTTGCTTGCATCGAGATTTATCTGTGCTTGAAGATTTAAACTCACCTGGACACAAAGGTGTCATTAGTCCATTCATCCAGAATTATTTTGTTTATTAAACTTAACACAATGTATCAGACTACAAGACCTCAAAGGAGTTTGTTAAATGGCTAAATCGTATCAGTACCTCCTGAATTATGGCCCCTTATTTAATAAAATATGCAATATGTTACTGTGTACAAAGAAACAGAAAGCTGAGGGCTTATATACCTCAATGTATTCCTCAACATGTTTCAAATATTTGTTGAAAAGGAAAACATGTTTTGTTTTTTTTATTTTATAGGTAGAAATTCACACATCACCCAGATAGCAGCTGGAAGTAATTATTCAAAAGAGCCATTCTCCTGCTATGTTTTGCCAAATAAAGGAATATCTAAACAAGCATCAAAAATAACAGGACTTACAAAAAATGGAAATAAATTATTTTATCATGGTTCACCTGTGCAATCACTTAACATCCTAGATGCATTAAATTCTTTTAAATTATATTTGAAAGACGTTAGCAATGATAAGTTGACCTTACAGGGCTCGACTTAGGACTGAAAACTTGATTGGACCTTCGGTCCACCTCATCTAGACTTCACTTGGCCCGAGGTCAACTGACCTGGACCAAAATATTTGTATCAATAAAAACTATTAATTCACTATGCAAAAACATGTTTAAAAAATAACGTGACTTCGAGTGGAGTTTTGAGTGAAAATATCGATCGCGGGACTATGGTGTTTCTCTTCGTATTTCTGTGTGACTTTTTTATTACATCATGTAATTAAAATGTTGATAAAATACACCTGTAAAAGCGATCTGTTACAATTAGATTCTCTGAATCCCCAAGGATTGATTCACACATCGCCGCCGCGGTATTTTCATTGCGAATCTGCAAAGGATAAAGGATGACAAAATTAACTCTTTCAATTTTGAAATTGTTTGCAAGTCCAAGCTATGAGATACCACTGATTGATGAAAGCGAAAACTTATTTCTCTAACAATTAAATAGTTCCGAATGTTGTTTATTTAAAACAAAACTACCGGAGTAATTTGATCTGTTTGTTACAAAATCGTCCAGTTTCAGCGTGTCCGTATTTCCTTTGCCATTTATTGTGCTCTTTTTCAGCAACTGTGACAGTCGAATTTTTCCAGTAACAATTTTCTTATATTCATTTAAATGAATAACCTTTGCCGAATGAAGTAATTTTTACTGCAAACTTCTGTTAATAACAGAGATAAAGCCGCAGGTGTCACGAGATCAAAGAAGATCGCCGACGCTTGTCGGCGCTAGTCAAGTTTCTTTGATCTTAGTAAAGCACGTGGCATTAAAAAGACAGATATATTTTGACATGTACAAGTACTTGTTGACTTTGGATTATAAAAATATATTAGTTTGGATGCGATTATGTTACGAGTATAAGTTTTATTTTTGTTGAAACAATATATCGAAAACGCTACACAAATGTACGTCGGTTGGCCTATGAATTTCAATTTAAAATGTATAAAAGACACACAAAAAACGCGTGTTTATAAATATCTATGGAAAAGAATTTAAATTTAATATATCGAAACCCCGTTCAATCACACGTCAAGTACGGCGATTTTATTAACCCCCGCAAAGTGCCGCGATATTTCTCCGTAGTTCTAAGTCACGCTATTTGGCGCGATTGGAGGTGTATAAAACTCGATTTCAATTCGTTATAGATGTGTGTCGGTGACAAATCAGAAAGCACGTTATTAATTTGTTCTATAAACCCCCGACAAACAAAGATTTGTGCCATTGTCATCTCATTTTTTATGTGGACCGGCGGACCAGCTTACTGGACGGTCAGTTGGACCGTGGGCTTTTTAACTGGACACGGGCCAACGGTCCAGTGCTAAATCGAGCCCTGCCTTAGTTGGTCATAACATAAAGTCATTTGATAGTTTAGTTCTTGTAAATGCACTGGAAAACTGCCACCTAGTTAGTGAATTCTCTCAGATCATTGCAAGTTTCATTGATACTAGAAAACTGTTCCAACAGTCACATCCACACTTAAAATCATTTTCCCAGGTTAATCTTGTACATGATATACTTGGTGAATCATACAATGCACACAATGCTTTACAAGATGTGGAATCTTTAATGAAACTTGTGAGTTCTGTAGATGTATCAGATAATATTCTTAAAAACTGTGTTTTCTTTTGACTATGCTATTCAGTCATTTTATCACAGCCGCAGAACTAGTCAGTTTTTACCAAGTTTCATAGATTGTATAGATAGAAAGGTTTTAAGTCAAAATTTGGCAAGAAAATGTGCAGGCAGTGGCCTTCATTTCCAAAATTTGATAGTAGTCTATAAACGAAATGGAAAACAGGGCATTGTTGATTTACTTGGTGAAGTTGTAAATGGAAAAGTTAGAGTTACAAAAAGCATGAAAGTTGTAGACTCAATTTGTAAGTATTTATCAGAACAATAAAATAAAACAAGATTATTGTTTAAAAATATTAAACTGTCATAGATGTTGTCTGATCACTTTATTTTTAAATGAGTTTGATACTAGGACACATTTTCATTTTATGCAATAAAGATTAATTTACCATGTGAATTTTACGCCCATTTCAACAGTTACTGATTTTGGTCATTTTATTAGGTGGCAGTTTACCTGAACATCATTCCGGAACACTAATGACTGAAAATAATTGTGTGTACATTATGAAATTTGTACAATTGAATTTTTCCAGTTTAAATTTTTGTGCACATTATAAGTCAATAATATGACACATACATGTACTTTTATGCATTCCGGAATGGTTGCCATGGCAACATAGTAATGTTATATAGAAGAAATTTTCACAGTCACTATCTATTTTGCTTACATATATTGTCAAAGGTATTTTAAAGACAAAACAAACACATAACATAATTCTTTTTGTTTGTATTGTATAGGCAGTGGGTGGGGTAATTCAACATGTATTCCACTTGTTTTTTTACAATATTGACATATCATGATTCTTTGCAAACTTTTTTTTTCAGGAAATGAGCACCTTTGTATCTGAAATACATGTTAAAAGTGTTGTATGTAGTCAGAGATTATAACTATAAGCAAAGTACAGAAAATATGAGTTTTCATCAATTAAATGTTGGGTGTTGAAAAATCATAGGTGTTAACTTTTCTAGATGAACATTGACACCCACTTTTATGGCATATTTTTGATAACCATATGATGTTCTATCGCATGTAAGTTTGTTACAAAATCCTTGTTATTTCTTCTATATGTATTTTGTATCTAAAATTGCCATAAAATTCTTATTTTTATGATGTTTTATCATTGGTGCTAAGCTGTATTAAGATGAAATATTTTTTTAAATGTTTCACAATGTACAGTTTTAAGGTTTTCTTACATTTGCTTGAACTTATGCTGCAGTTTACTGATTTTGTTTGACCATATTTTGCAGGTTGAGGAAAATACTGGCAAATTTCTGATGTCCTACCCAATTTTCTGGCAATTTTCTGATTTATATTTCCTGTGTAGAGTGTGGTTATAAAAATGGATATTGTGAAAAAGTTCAATCATTGACCTATCATTTTTTTTATTCGAAATATCTTAGAAAATGTTGTACATTATTAAAAAATAGATTTCATGAAAAGCTTGTTAGTTTGATTTTCACCAGTGACCCCCCTTAACAAAAGGCAAGCTTGTAACAAAATTGCATTTCAGTGATAGTCCTCTTTTTGCTCTTGTACACTTTCAAACTTTAAGTTTGTCACATTTAAGTCCACTGTACTAATCCCTTCAGTATGCTGTTCCCTTCATATAAAATTATGAGCTCAACTGTGTCAGAATTGCTAATTTGAAAATCAGTTGCTATAAAGTAACTGTAAGGTATTGCTGTTTTTCAGGTTTCCAGACAAGGAGATTATGACATCCATGTGTATACTTGGACTCCGCCCAATCACCTTCCTTGAAGGAGAAGAATTGTCTGCATGGGGCAACAAGTCCATTGAAATATTGATTGATCATTTTGGATATGAACAATCTCATTCATACAAGGCTGACAACAATGAAGCCAAAACTAGCACAGCAAAACCAATTATTAGTGCAGAAGAAACAAGGGCAGAATGGTCCAAACTTAAATCAGTTGTAAAGACACAAGGCTACCCCAGGAAGTCAACTCATGAATTGTGGTCTTTAATCAAGGAATATCATTGTGAGGACTTTCCCAATCTAATCAAACTAAGCCAGCTTGCCTTGGCTCACCCTGTCCACACAGCTGACTGTGAGAGGGCGTTTTCTGCACAGAATGCTATTACTACACCACTAAGAAATAGGTTATCTCCTGAACATATTGACAGCCTCATGAGAATAGTCCTTGAAGGTGGCTCACTTGACAAGTTTGACTTTAAACCAGCAATACACTGCTGGAAAAATGCTAGAGCAAGAAAACTTAAAATAAATCTCTAGCTTAGTGTAATATGCACTTTCAAAGCTCTACTGTTTCTCAAAGTTAGTGGGAAGTAATGAACAGTATGATAGTCAATAATCATGTTAATTCAGTACTGTATATGCTATTCAGCAAAGCATGATTTTTGTGTTTTCTGTTTGATTTGCAATACATTATATGTTCAGCACAGCTCTTGTTCTTATTACCACTTTACATGACATTATGTAAACAACAATACAGTCAAACTTGTCCATGCGACGACGTGTATTAAGCGACCTTTGTCTTAAGCGACCCCTTTTGAATCCCCCCGAGCGTTTACACACTGTTTTGCTATTGCATTAAGCGACTTTTGTCTAACGCGACCAGCGACCAGTAATTAGCGACCCTTAATCGGTCTTTTGTTTGTGTTAGGCGACCATTTGTGTGCAAACAGATCATTTCTGTGGAAACTGACTGCTTTAAAGTTGTATTTAACGTCCCAATTAAACACAGATGTGTCAAATCTCATAAGGATTATCGTCCATCCTTAGGTTCGTAGGTGGTATTTATCGACTTTAGGTACTTTTCTCCTATTTCTGAAAGATTTCCACGTGACATAAGTACGATATTTATGGTTGCCGTCTCCGGTGATGCTTTGTATTAAGCGACCATTTTATTAAGCGACCGGTTTTGGCCTTTCCCTTGGGTGGTCTCTTAATACAAGTTTGACTGTATTTAATTTCCTTCATATTTAAATGTAAGTCGAGTGATATTTTTGTTTATTTAAAATATCTCATAGATATTGGTAAAAATCTTATAGGTTTTGGTCAATAGGGATTTTTCTCCCATATGTCTTGATGGCAAAAATTATCCCTGCATTTGTGCCAAGTTACATCAAAATCCCCTCCATGCATGAAGAAGAAATGCTCCGGACGAAGATATTCTTGAATTTTTTTATACTATATTTATTTAAGCTCGATCGTGAAGAAAGCTTTTCCCTTAGCTTATTGAGTCATTCTCGAGTTTACTTCCTGGAAAAACCAGTACCGGTGTCATATGAGGAGGTATGGTTGTGAGCCCAGTGGGGCTCGAACCTGCAACCTCTGGGATGAGCGGCAGACACCTAAACCTCTAAACCACCGCCCCCCTTGGATTGACAAAGTCATTCTTGAATTTAACTTTTAACCTCTAAGTGTGACCTTGACCTCAGACCAAGGGACCCGGTTTTTACGCATGACACTCCATCTCATGGTGGTGAATATTTTTGCCAAGTAACATCAAAATCCAACCATGCATGAAGTAGATATGCTCCATATGCGTCATTCTTGAATTTGACCTTTAAACTCTGAGTGTGACCTTGACCTTAGACCTAGGGACCTGGTTCTTGTGCATGACACTCCGTCTCATGATGATGGTGAACATTTGTGCCAAGTTATTTAAGAATCCCTTGATCCATGGATAAGTTACAGCCTGAACAAGCTAAATTCGGACGGACAGACGCACACACTGACGCACGCACAAACACCGAACCGCCATTTGGACAACTGTAGCGAGCTTTCCCAAGAGTCTTGACAAAACACTAAACACTTAATAGTATCAGACATTTGAGACACTGTATCAATGTTATAAATTTTAAATAATGACAAAGTAAACTACCAGTTAGATATCCGGAAGTGAAGTCTAACACACCCAAATACTAGTAGTCAAAAGATTATTTCCAACACGTGCATGAAACATATGAACATAAAATAATGTTGTAGATATGTCAATAATTGCTATTGTACTATCTAGATAGGCAGAGTATGTTCATAGAACATATGTAATGAATCACCGACTGCGAAAATTCTTTATTCTTTGTCTTAGCAGATTGCTCAAACCATCGATACCATGTCAGTCATGTTTCTGTTTAATATGCATATGAGCATTTAAACCACGGCCAGAAAGATTTCTTGCACAACATTTTGAAATAACCCTTTTTTCTCAATCAGTTGTGAGTATGACGATTGGTTCTGTTTTTCATTGCTAAGTGTCTGCAATTTTATTGCGACATACGTTGCACTGAAAACTTTGCAACTACATCTTGGACATTACTCAATAGTTCTACTAAAGTGGAAACATCGGATATTGCGTCATGCGCGGTGTAGTTGTTTTACAAATATGTCACACTAAATATTCTTATTTGTGATTTTCTAGCATGGAAAAGGTGCCCTAAACAACTTGAGACTGTCTGCAAAACTGCCTACATCAGAAAATGGCATATCAGTCTGGCTTTGGTATGAATGTACAAGTACCTTTGAATCAAAATAAGCATTGTTAGTCCAGGCAATCTGGGTTAAAAGGTCAAACAAATTCCTTCACAAGTTTTTTTCGTATAGAAAGGAAGATAAGCATAAGTGTTATAAAATACCAGAAGTCCTCAAAATAATTTGTGGCCGTTACTTAATAAAAGGACCCTAAAGCCAAACATTCTAATGCGTAACGTTATGACCGGAACGCCTTTCCATACTTCATTGTAAATTTCACGAATGCGAAATATAACGACGTACCGGTTAAATACTGCATCGCGGAATTCTATGAAATTGACAAGAACAAGTGAAAACATGGCTAAGCATCGTAATTTCTGCGTGAGGTAAGTTTGTTTAGGAAGTATGTCTTTCTATGAAAATATTTTAAAGACGGAAAATTGGAAATCCAGCTGAAATCAACACTTGCAGCGGACTAGCAGACGACGACAATGTAAATTGCGATTTTTGTATAATAAACACTTGTTTGCACCTCGAGGGGTCAAAGCGAAACTATCCTATATGCTTCTATTTCTATATACACTTACGATAGTTTCGCGTTGACCCCTCGACCTGAAACAGTAAAAATATTAAAAATTTATATATTTTATAGGTTAACAGAAGTTAAATATGTTAAATTACAAGAAAAATACACAATACAGGGGTCCTCCATTTCAAGTATTTTTTAAACTATGGAAAGCCATGTTGGACATAAATATGATAAGTATATTTGAAAAAAAGGCATTTTCATATATAAAATTACAGTTTCTGAGCGTTTTATGCTTTTAAACTAGCAGAAATCTGAGAAGGGTGTTTATTAGCATTTTGTATTCTTTGAGATTTGATACACTGTCCATTGTATTTGTATTATTACAGTTGCTGGGCATGAATATTCCACATCCATCCTGAGTATATTGATTGATGTTTACCTGATAGAGAAGAAGTTCATGAGGTATTTTACTATTTTGTATGTGTCAATGAGCAATGTTGCTCCTTTTAGTATTGAAATCCCTTGTCGAGTTATTAGGCATAAATATAATTTTACATCAGTTCTGAGTGTCTGGTCAGATTTCCAGATAGTAGTAGTATATATAGCATGCAAGATCTTAAGTTCAAGAAGACTGTTTCTAGCATTAGTTACTCCTTTGGATTTTATAAATTGTCAATTTCCTTTTATTATTACAGGTGCTGCACAAGAATATGCCACACCCATCCTCCTCTGTCTACTGATGTTCACCTAATAGAAAAGAAAGTCTTGAGGTATGTTACAAGTTTGTCTGTGTCAGTGAGCAATCTTATTCTTATAAATATTTTAAACCCATTTCAAGTCATACGGCATAAAAAGAGTATAATGTCATGTCTGAGGGATGTCTGGTCAGAATTCCAGGAAGTAGTAGTTTATACCAAGAAGTTTGTTTCTAAAGCATTATGTATTCTCTTGGATTTATAAATTGTTCGTTTTACTTTTATTATTACAGTTGCTGCAAATAAATGTGCCACACCCATCCTGTGTATACTGATGTTATGTTCACCTGATAGAGGAGATAGTGATGGGGTATTTTATTATTTTTCTGAGCAGTTATTCTATCATTTATAATTCAACCTTTGTCTGACTATCAGGTCTAAACAGAATTTTACATCATATCTGAGGGAGGTCTGGTCATAATTCCAGGAAGCAGTAATTTATATAGCATGCAAAAACTTAGAGTATGTAAAAAACAAAAATAATATCAAACAGATTATTCTAAGTATTTTGTATTCTTTTGAGTCATATTAATTTGTTATGTTTAATATTCATCCTTACAGTTTCTGCACATGACTACACCACATCTGGCTTACACACTGAAGTTCACCTTAGAAAAAGATGAGGTATTTTACAATTTTGTCTAATTCAATGAGCCTTTTTCTTTGCATTAATACTTCAGACACTTTTCTGCTTCCTGAAGAGTGTTTCACATCATTTATCAGGGATATCTGGTCACACCTTCAGGTAGTAGCAGATACTATATCATGCAAGAACTAAAGTTAATAAGCTGTTTAGTTTAAAACTTTAAAATGTGGGGTTTTCTTTACATTTCTATTAAGTAACATCTGTTTACATTTAAGAATATGTAAACAGTATGGAAGTAAATTTTTGCCACTTACAGTACTTCAGATACAGTGACACATGAGAAGACTTGTGTTCTATGTGGTGTTGATGACAGTTACCCAACTTCAGTTTTGGGAGACAGGGGATGCCAGAGTATCTTAGCAGCTAGCAAAGTTTCCTATGTACCCAATGTTAATGTTTAGACAAAAATTAGGTGCAGCTGTAATACAATTATGAACAAGCATGTAACTTTTTTAAACATATGTTTAAATGAAAATGTTATCCTAAAATATGTCATTGTTAAATAGATGGTAATAACCAGTGGTCGTTGAATATCAAAATTGTCAAATAGACAGGTTGTGTAGAATCCATATCGAGCATGATGTCAGCTTTAACACACACAAAATGTTTGTATTCACTGACTTTGATTCAGATGTTCTATTAACTGTATGTAACACACATATGTATCATCCAAAATATACCTTGGAGATATTTCATTCCTAATACAGCATACGTATAATAATCATGAACTTTTAATGATAAAAGCCTAAATAAGAATAAATGAATGAAATAAAAATCAATTTTGACTTATCTATTATAAACTTATAAAACAATGTGTGAATTACAGGTGAAACGTTGGTCATCTCACCTAGACATACAGTTCACAAGAATTGTAGAAGGATTTACTGCCATCCCAACCAGCAACGCCTTAGCAGCAACAAGGAAAACGTATATACAAGTCCCAGTACTAGACAGTCACGAGAACTTTCATTTGACTTTCCAACAAAATGCTTTTTCTGTGGAACAAATGCAACTTATAAACAACATAAACGTAAACGAGGTAGAGATGTTCACCCTGTCTTAACACTTGAATTTCAGAAGTCAATTAAGGATGTATGTAAGGAAAGAAATGACAATTAGGGAGATACTATTTTAGGTCGATTAGAATGTGTTTGTGATCTACCTGCTGTTGAGGCAAGAAATCATCAGTCTTGTTGTTCAAATTTTAGGTCTGGATATCAAATTCCAACATGTTTTCAGGCACCAGTGACAGATGATGATGCAGCACATGAAGCAGACCAATGCAGCAAGACAAAGAAAGGTAGACCTGTTCAAGTTGGATCTAACAGTGCTTTCAAGGCTATTTTGGAGGAATTTGAAGAAACTGAAATCGGCTTTACTACAATCAATGATTTGGTTAAAAGAATGATATCCATTTGTGGTGAAGACAACTCGTACAGTTCAACGTATATGAAAAAAAGGATCCTGGAGCACTATGGAAATAGTATTATAATTACAGAATTGAATGGAAAATCAAATGTTGTTACTTTCAGAAGTAGAGCCCATGACATTCTGCATAACTACTATCACAGACAAAATAGAAATGACAGTGAAAGTGAAAAAGAAGCAATCATAAAGACAGCAGGCAAGCTAATTTTAAATGATATCAAAGGTCTTGACGAAAATACAGACATATACCCTACTGCAGATGATATATCATCAGAAGGCAACAAAACATATGTCCCCAAAAGTCTTGTGACATTAATACAGCAGCTAACTGACCAAAAGGACCTAGAGAGAATTACCACAGCTATCGGCCAAGCAATTGTGCAGGCAGCATTGCCTCATAGTATAATATGTCCTCTCCAACTTGGGTTAGCAGTGCAGTTACATCACCAGTTCGGATCAAGATTTCTCATAGAAACCCTGCACAGTCTTGGCTTTTGCTCTTCATACCAAGAAGTACAGAAATATGAAAAATGTGCAGCACATTCTCAAGGACATGCAGTCGACAAGAATAATATAGACCAGTATGTACAGTTTGTTGCCGACAATATAGATCACAACACTGCAACAATTGATGGTCGGAACACATTCCATGGAATGGGGATGATTGCTACAATTACACCAAAAGATGACATAAGACGAGTTGTACCACGAATACAAGTAACAAATGAGGACCTCGCCAAAATTGGTAAAATTGATATAAGATATTACAAACAAGATAAAAACTTGCTAGAAAACTTCATATTTGAGAAGCTGCTGGATATCGATTGTGAGGATCCCATTTCTGAAGACTTGGAGCTCTTAGTGAAAATTGCCCGTCCACTGAGACCAATGACACCAAGCTGGTCAGGAATTATGCAAGCTGTACAGAAAGGTGAACACCCAGGACAGTCTAAAGTACAGTTCCTTCCCATGATAGACATGAATCCAAATGATATGTCCTGTATATTTTCTACGCTGTCATATGTTACACAACAAGCCCATTTGTTGAACATCAACCCTGTCGTAACGTTTGACCAACCATTGTATTGGAAGGCCTTGACTATCATTATAAATGAGCCAGATTCAAGTGAGCTGAAGAATACTGTTATCAGACTCGGTGCTTTCCACACAGAAATGAGTTTCCTTGGTAGTATAGGGAAGATCATGGAAAATACCGGTTTATCAGACTTACTTAGCACTGTATATGCTCCAAATACAGTGAGCTATATGCTAAGCGGAAAGGCTGTACAGAGGGCAATAAGAGGTCATTTCTTGGTCAGTGACGCACTAGACCAGCTCATCATTGAGAAGACTTTTCCTGAGTTGATGGAGAAACAGTGTGTTGATGAAAATAACAACCAAGTTGAGACAACCAACGGTAATGAGGAAGATCACCAATACTCAGATGAACAGAGAAAAATTGTTGAAGTTTTGGAAAATGTATTTAAGGAGGATACTGATCAACAGCAAATTCTTGACAATGTAAACCTCAAAGAAATGGCAAACAAAGTTGAAACTACTATGCAAACATTGAAAAGTTCCAGAACTGCAAAATTGTGGCTACAGTACTTAGAAATGACCAACCTACTTAAAAAGTTTATTGCATGTGAGAGGACTGGAAATTGGCATGGTCACCTGAAAATCCTGAAAAACATGCTTCCCTTTTTTGCAGCTGCAGGACACAATCTCTATCTGAAATCCAGCTACATGTACCTTATGCAAATGAACAATCTCAGTATAACACAACCAGCAGTTTGTAAAGCCTTTGAAGATGGATTCCATGTGGTTCGAAGATCTAACAGATTTTGGGGTGGGCTGTCTACCAATCTGGTGATTGAACAAGTACTCATGCACAGCATAAAGTCTGTAGGGGGGTTGACAAGGGGTAGAGGGCTTTCTGGAGTACAGCAAGCCCAGTGGATTTTGTCTATGCCAGCCTGTGCAGAGATAAATTTTGCTATGCAGGAATATACAGACAAGAAATATGAGACAAGTGATCAGCACAAAGACAATGCAAAGTCTAGAATCAACAGAGATAATAAAGATCGGCAAGTGTTTTTAGAGTTTCTTCGAGATCGGAATCCGTTCGCATCTGAGCCCAACCTTAGAAATATTGAGACAGGAAGTGTGGCTGAGGAAAATGTGAATGTTGACACAGCAAGAAATGTAGGTTATACCATTTTGAAGAAGATGGAAGGAAAGATTGTACTTGAACATTCATTTAAACGCGCTGATCAAGCTGTTACATTAGGATCCAAAACAAATATCAAAGTTGGTGGAGATGAGTTTAATGTAGATCCCCAGTTGCTATTCCAAAGACTGATTGCAGTTGCTGACAGCTATACTGATGATCCTGAAGAGATATTTAAGCACGAGTTGTCCGCAAATCCATCGGCACTGTTTGACAATTCAGGATTAATGAGAGAAGCACAGAAGCCTCAAATCGCTAATACTATCTGGGAGCTTGGCAGTGTTCTCATTAGGAACCGGCCGCCGACCCAAACGGCCGGTTAGAATGACAAAAAGGCCGGTTCAAATTGGCAAAAAAAAAAAAAACTCCCGAGAACCGGCAAAAAAAAAAAGTACCGCAAATTATAAATTGCGCCGCATTTTAAACGAACAGTAAAGCGTCTCCGTGTCCAAGAAAATCGTGTCGTTCGTCATGTCTGCTAAAAAGAGGAAAATCGAAGACTTTTTCTCCAAAATATCGAAATCTAGTAAGTGGTTAAAGAATGTATTGGTACTCGTTTCTGTTGAATTGGATTTTGTATCTGTTCATTCGGTGTTTTTCCCTTAGTACATAACGGCACCGTTCCCAATAAAAAATAGACATCAAATCTCCCATTTCATGGCTGATAAAATCCCAAATTAACACTGAAAATTTCCTCAAAAATCGGCAAAAAAAACAGTAAAAAAAACAGTAATGGATGCTTCCATATTGATGTGATAAACGATAAAAACCAAGTATAAACACGAGTGATATTCGTACCCAGTTCATTTCGTACTTTTAATGTTTCACACCTAAACAATATTTATGTACAATTGTTATGATTTTCATTGTTTTTTTCAACCTCAAGTAGCAAAAATAATCATTAAAGTTAATAAAACATGGTTTTAAAGTGTATATTATGCAAAATTTTCATGGCTCCCTGGATAAAAGAAATTCCCAATAAATATTTTGCATCTAATATAAAATTCCCAAATTAGGGGAAAAAAACACTGTGTTGTATTTTTTCAATTGCATTTCTCTTTACTTTGTTTACAGTTCGGACAAATTCGGACAGTTTTACACACAAGTTCAGTTTATTTATTGTTGCATGTTTATCCTTTGGGCTAAATTTAACAAAGGTAACTATTTGTTTTTCTTTCTAACAGGGAAAAAGGTGGTTTTATGAACGCTGACACTAGTCATTATGAGTCATATTACCATACCCGACCTTTTTCCATTTTGTTTTTAAGTGTAAAAGGCTATATCTTTGATGTCTTAAGAATTCAAAAATATTTTTTATTTCATGATTCAAATAGGTAGGGAATACCTGAAATGAAAAAAAATCAAATCTTATAACTGACAGAGTAGTATAATCGCACAAAATGATCAATAAACCAGTTAAAATTAGTACCCTAATATTTTGTTCCGGAATGTTTAACTCCCATTTGTGATGATGATGAGTGGTAGCCTAACAAATAAAAGTAAAAATGCTGATTTTTAAGTCATTTTTTTACCTTGATATAAGGACAAATTACCCCTAATTTATAGCCTAGAATGCAGGAAATTGCGCCTATGTTTTAAAAATTTTCCGGGGGGGCATGCCCCCGGACCCCCCTAGAAAGCCTATTACTTTTCTATTTGAGCCTATTCAACAAAATCTTATTGAGAACACTGGCTTGGAGAATGTGATGCAACTAATATACCACCCATGGCCATGTGTCATATTGTTTTAGATGGTGGATCTTTACTTCATCGTCTACCGTGGGAATATGGAGCCTCCTTTGGAGTTATATGCAGTCATTATTGCAAGTTTGTTCAAGCGAACTATGCAAATGCACATATTGTATTTGATGGGTATAGCAATGGACCATCTACAAAAGACACAACTCATGAACGTAGAACAAAGGGGAGATTAGGGGCAAAAGTATCCTTCAGCGAGACTCACACTTGTAAAACAAAAAAAGAATCTTTCTTGACAAATACTGAAAACAAACAGAACTTCATTAAGATGTTAGGAGAAAATTTATCTAATTGCAACTGCAATATCCACAATGCGACAGAAGATGCAGATCTACTAATAGCAAAAACAGCAGTGGAACTTTCAGATGAAAAGCCTACAGTAGTTATTGGTGAGGACACAGACGTTCTGATTTTGCTATGTCACCATGCACAGGAGGGCAGAGAGAATATATTTTTCAAGTCTGACTCTGGTAAAAAGAAAAAGAAGATCTGGGACATTGCTAAGACAAAGACTGTACTAGGTGAAAGCATTTGCAACATTTTGCCTGTCATCCACGCATTCAGCGGTTGTGATACTGTATCAAGAATATATGGTATTGGTAAAGGAATCTTTCTGAAGAAAGCAATGAATGATGCATATTTCCGGGTTAATGCAGATGTATTTCTGAAGGAGTCTACTCAGGCCTAAAAAAAAATAGTTGTGTTTCCGGTGGCCCGACCGACCGTAATTTTTTGCCGCCGACCGTAAAGTTTTTTTAACGTTTTCAGTGCCTGAAAATCGTAAAATACCATTATTTGACCCGCAAAAAAATGTCCAGTTTGTCAATTTGACCCGCGGGCATTTTCTCTTATGCGTCACGAGACTCGGCAATTTTGCCGTGTCAATCAAAAACTGACCGTCGTCAGTTGGCTAACATACGAAAGTAGGTGGAGCGGCGTCATTACAAGTCTCGGCAATTTCGCCGTCAGTCAAAAATCGATCATCGTCTGTGGCTAATTCATACGAAAGAAGGCGGAGCTAATAAGACACTACCTGTTAAACAGCATGACGCTGTTTAGGTCGTTATCAAATGTGATAATTAATAAACAATCATGAAACTGAAAATAACAGACCTCGGCGAATTTTTTGTAACGGTGTTTGTAACACGGATTAGTAGTGAGTGGTGGACAGTGACAAGTTCTTGACACGACTCTGTGTATTGTTATTCACAGATTGTCGGAAACACAAAACGGCCTCGGGCGATCAAAAGACAATTAAGTATTACCCGTTCTCCGATAATCATGTGTCATTAAAAACGTTTTGAACTCGGCCGTACGTAAAGCGCAACAAAGTTATGATAATTGCATTGTTTTTTGTCAATATTTAAATACTGACTTGCGTGTTTAAAGTTTAACTTGCATATTGTTCTGGACGTGATTTTTATTCTACACGAATATATGGGGGGCATTATTCAGCGCCTCTCCATCCCTCATGAAAAAGACAGATAAAATAATACAATGATCTTCCTAAATTCGTTTCAAACAACCTTAATTAAAGCCCCCTGAAACTACTCTGAACAGAACAAATTTCATTGTATTAAAAGCGGTAAAAATCGCGAAAATTTGAAGGAAGTCACGGACATGCTAGGTCGCGAAAATATATGACAAACGGGAAACGATGTAAATATTTTTCATTTTTGAGCTGATGGAGCTTAGGTTGGGGATTAGCAGCTACCTAATTTAAGTTTTAGAAAATATAACTTACAAGCTGCAAGACAAAAAAGAAAAATAATATGCAACCCTAGAGTATAAGAACCCTATGGCCCATAGCTAAACCCCAAAAATTCTCACCTTTACTCTTTAAAATTTGATTTTGAACTTTAACATTTAAGACTGAAGAATCAATGACCCTTCAATTTGAAACACCCCGTTTTTTTACCCCCCACCCCCTGAAATTACAATTTTTACACAACAAATCTCAAACAAAAGTTTGCTGTCATGATTGTCTTTGTCAGTCTTCAATTGAGATTATTTCAGCCAAAATCTGTTCTTGTTTAAAACATTTCCTAGTCTCTGTGAATAATATTTTAAGTAGTGTAAAAAAAGATATGTATGATAGTCAAATATAAACACAAACTTGAAAATAAAGATTTAATATGAAAATGTTGTCGGTTTACATAAATTCATAATCTATATATGAAAGAAGATAAATTTAAAACACAGATTAATCTTGTAGTAACAAGTTTAGATGTACAAATCAAAAGTGAAGGGGTGTTAACAATTATATGCAGCAAACACCACTTGCAGAACTAACAATACAAACCCACAAAAAAAAAAAAAAAAAAAATTCCCTACCTACCGACCCTCTTTTTTTTGGCCATGCCACCAGAAACACAACTATTTTTTTTTTAGGCCTCACAAAGAAATAGAAACAGCAGGAGAACAAATGATGTGCATTTTGTTCAATGGCAAGAGAACTGAAGGTTTAGATAGTCTGAGATGCAGAAAATATTTACAACGTGTGAATATAGCTAAAACAGTTGTGCAAGTACAGACTATCCCACCAACTTCAGGATCGACCAAATATCACAGCTACAGGGTGTACGCACAAGTTCAAACATGGCTTGATAGAATAATACAGCCAAAGGAATGGGGCTGGTGTGAAAAAGGTGACAAGCTCATCCCACTGAAATGTGACTTTCCTGTTGCACCGGACAGACTGTTAAAAGTCATCAGATGCAACTGCAAACAACACTGACTCTCGAAGATGCACTTGTCGTAAGCATGGTTTGCCTTGTTCTACCGCCTGTGGGGAATGCAATGGTATCAGCTGCAGCAATGTATACTTTATAGAAGATGAACTAGAAAACGGAGTCTGATTAGTCATGGCAATATTTTGATGTGCTTGCCGAGTCTCAATGCATTTTAGGTCATATTTGTCAGCCATACATCTGTATTAACATTGTTTATGGACAGTTCAACCTTCCTGTCCATCGTTTTAGGAGTTATTTGATGGTTATTGGATCATTCCTTGTTATTACATTATTTATAGATGTAAGGCTTTCCGGAAGATGTTCATGAAATATCATAACGGCAAATACCAGTAAAGTGGTTAAATGATATTTTAACGAATTGTCTTAGTACATGAATTAAATGTAGTCTATAACTACATTAACATACTCTTTGTAAAATTGAAATTACATGTATGTTGAGTATACTCAAATGAGTTTATTGTATATTTATGACATATTTATGACATTAGTTTGAAGAAATGCATATGTGCAGAATTGTAAAAATATTTTCCACTATCTAAAGAACAATTGATTTTATTAACGTTAAAGTGTCTGTTTTGTAAAGTATTGAATTTTGCATCATTGTAATATTAAACTGGAGTGGTTTGCTGAACCCAATTAGCTGTAGTAATGATAAATTCTGACAAAATGGTTACCATAACAACATAACAATAACAATAACATCTCTTAATAATGTGTAAAGTTTAATTATATGTGATAGAAGTGAGTGTTAGAAGTGAATGTTAAAAGCATTTCTTGAACAAAACCATGAAAAATGTCATGTCTGCACTTTTTCAATTCTTTTATCTGATTATTTGACATACATGTCATAATCCCACTTTCTCATAACGCAGCTGAAATATATTTGTAGCATCTCGCAATATGTTATATAATGAAATTGTATGTATATATGTTCGATTAATATCAATAATGAAATAATGATGGAATACATATCATTGCTGTTAAATGGATACTTACATACATTGAACCTGGTTGACTATTAACTAAAGTGGGTGGGGTAAAGCTTTCATCATTAATCATGTTAAAATTGAGCTTTCACATGTTTACAATATGTTAAGTGTTATAATAAATATATATTCTGCCATAATAGTTTATTTCATTATATAATTATGCAATATATCCCATAAATTACAGTTGAAAATAACAATACAGTACAGATAATGACTTCCTTCAGGAAAACCCGGCAAATGACGGAACAAATAGCAGGGTGCAAATGACGTGATTTTTTTCAATGTTCGGACACACATATTTTAGAGGACTTTTGTACTTTGTTAGGGAGGACATTGTAGAATACAAATCTAAAGTTATTTCTTGTGAAGGAATTTGTTTGAGGTCGACCCTATTTTTGAGCTAAAATGCCTGGACTATGTGTGCTACAAGAACTGTTGTATTTCTCAAGCCACAGCTGGAAGCTTTCCAATGCTCTCTTAAGCTTCTTTACAGTCACTGTCAAGTGATGATGGAAAAGCACATTACCTTGTAACTCTATTCCGATCAGTTTGGATACAGCTGCTGGTATATATCCACTTTGCGACAGGATATTACTTGAAAATTCATCTCCCGATGTCAGATGCTTGGCTGCAATCTGGATAATGTTGGTGTTGTGTGCTGAAATTTTCAAAGAAATGCATTATTTTGTATCGAGCTTCAAAATAACGTGGGACAAACTTTACAACTTTACCAAGTGTAAGGGACACTCATGAAAAAACAGGAACATCATGTTTATCTTGATTGTAAAATACATGTCCAGTTAACTTTGGAATAAATGGATTGATTAAGAAATAATAAATGTATCCCTGTATTTTATCGTTTAATAAAATACAGTCAGGAATTCAGAGGCGTAGTAATTAAATCACAAGTGCGTAGCACGAGTGATTTAATTTTCGCATCCGAATGATCGACTGTATTTTATTAAACGATAAAATACAGAGATGCATTTATTATTTCGATTCTAACACGAAATAGTCTTTAAAAAATACCACGAACTATGTTCGACGCGTAGCAACATTCCATAGTAACTTACAAGCATTGGAATGCGATTGGACTCGTGCGATATTTACCCCACGTTTTGCCCGTGGGAAACGTGATCTGTATTTTATCGTAAAATAATGTATAGCTTCTTTCCCTCTATATCTATATACGAAAAGTTGCGGATCGTGTTAGAATATTGTTTTATATGCATTGGAGCATTATTTATTTTCTTACAGTTGAAATTGTTTAAATAATGTTAATTACAAAAGTGACTTCACAAGAACTATGAAATTGACTAACATTGAATAAACACGAGTCTTTAAATAAAATTATTTCACTTTTACCTAGGCGGTTGTTTTGAGATCAAACACAATAATTCTATCTTTAACAGTATCACATTGATCAGAAGGGTGTTGTTCAAGTAAAAAGGATGCAGGGATAATTTTGAGGTCCATCACAGTTTCATTTAATGTAAATGTATGTGATTTTATGTGCATGAGTGTGTGTGTATCTGTATATGTGCATTTTAAAACCGTTTGCATATGTTGTCTGTGTGTATTTATGGAAAGCCACAATGAAATTGTGATATATGTACGATTTCGTATTAATGTCTATTTGTGTTACCTTCTGGAAATAAAGATTTTATTGTTATTATTATTATTATTATTATCATTATCATTATTTGCCTCTATACTTCATTCACAGCTTTGTTAGATAACCTTCTTCCGGTTGAAAAATATATATAACGAAATTGTCATAGTAACAAAATATTTTTGTTGCACACTGTATCCAGTATACTTAACATGAACAATAATATTTGCATTTGGACTTTTCTCACTGCTTGAATTACCTTGTTCAGAACTAGAACTATATCTTCCAATAGAATCTGCGAACTTATTGCTAAGAAAGACAAGTCGATTTTTCTCTACAACCAATGATAAAAATGTTACAATATAAGCTATTTATAGTAACAACAAAGGAAAGTATTTCTAAAACAAGAGCTGTCCCTCACAAGTGACGAATGCCCCCGAAAGAGGTGCCTCAGTCTGTGTCCTCTCCATGTGCTCAATAAATGTGCTATGTCATTTTAAAATCCTTCCATGCATGACAGAGTAACCACGCATACAGTATTCCATTACTTTAAACACTAAGTGTGACCTTGACCTTTGAGGTAGGGACTTGGGTCTTGCACGCAACACATCCGCTTGATGTGCTAGACATTTGTGCAAAGTTATTTCAAAATCCTTCGAAGCATGATCAAGTTATAGTCCGGACACAAATGTATGCATATATACAGGATTCTATTACCTATAAACTCTAAGTGTGACCTTGACTTTTGTGGTAGGGATGTTGGTCTTGCACGCGACACGTCAGAGTTATTGCCCTTTGTTACTTCTCCTTGTCCAGAGCATTACTTGAAAACTGCTGGTTGGAATTCAATTTGACCAATCTTTAAAACCTTATAAACATAAGTACTATTATTCAAATTCACAATTATCTAAAATATATAACATTGCTACTGAAACACTGTTCTACCTTCATAACAGATATCTCATCTTTTCACCTTTTTACATAGCTTACTATATAAAGCTCACCTTTGCACAATTTACTTCCTAAAAGTGTCTGTGGAACAATAAAAGGCAACATTTACATGTGTCATCATACCATGATTATGTTGCATTTTCACGCAAACAGCTGTTTCATTTTCAAATTCTCATCAAATACTGGTTGTATTTAGAGTGATTATCACTATAATTTCTGATTTAAAGTGAATGATATAACTTTCATAATGATCTTCACTTTTCCCAGAATCCATCGTAGGTATTGTAATAAAAACTGTTAAAACTTGCTAAAATCATTACATCAAACGTTTATCAGTTTATCCAATGCTTCAAGTCTACTGTCTACTGGTCTATTGGTAAGCTGATATATGTGGTAGTCTGTAAACCTGGTAGGTTCTTTAGATTCTCTCTGAGATCTTCTCAACTTTGGTATACGAGTCTCTGTCTTTTTTCTGAACCTCGTTCTGTCCTTTATTTGCTTGAGTTCCAGAGTCTGAACTGATGGACTTTTGCTATGACAGCAGGCCATGCAAGGTCCTTTTTCTTGCATACTTAATTTGATTTCATCGCAGTTTCTACGAGAAAACCGCTAAATAGGCCCTATTATGTTGAGCGGTAAATCAAAACTTCATGTTGATTAAATATAATTCCCCGCATGGAACCCCTTTGCGTAGGGAATTTGGTAGGTTCACACTTGAATTAACCACTGTTTATGTATCTAGCACTAAAAACATAGTGCTTGATCGTATCTAAAACTGTGCTTTATTTACGTTGCGAAACAAAAACATATTAATTAAATCCTAAACAGAAATTCTCCTGACACAAGTCCAGTTTACTTGATAAATGCGACTATACCACCGACATTGACTTAATTAACTGGTTTTGTTTACACAGTGACGTCATTTATCAAGAGAAGCTGTTACGTCATTTACCGCCATTATTTGTTTTGAAAAACGTTTGAATGCAGGTATGTTCTTTGAAATGTGAATAGATTCTGTTGCTATACATTTCTAAAATTTGATGCTCTTGCTTGTGACACCATAAAAAGCACCATTTTTTTTCGCAATCAACTCTCGCTTCAAAACTACATGGATATTCGTTACCAACAATTTTCGTAATTTGAACCGTTACTGCGTACCCTGAAAATTCGAACCATTCCTAAAAATGACATTCCTGTTACATTTACGTGAAAAATATTTAAGTGTGTGCTTTCTTATCAGACCTTAGTTTACGTTTACGTAAAACATTACTGTCTTTCACATATAAACCGCCGTGAAACGTATCTTGGAAATAAAGTGTTCCAGGTACGAGTTGAATACACGAAAGTAGTTCGCGTGCTGGGATCCGCCAATACTTTCCCCGGGGGGGTATGCACGAAATTTAGTCTCTGTGTATTTCTTTGCTGTATTTTCATCTCAAGTGTGGAGGATACTTTCACTTCTATCGTCTCCAACAACTTCTATGATTTCATCTGCTTCACTATCAGTTTCTTTGGCATTTTCATTTTCTAATTCTACTGTCACATGTGAATCTCCTGTGTCTTCTACAAGCTCAGGAATATCAGCATCCCCACTATAGTATGTATATTCTACATAATCATATCCTGACTCATCTTTATTCTCAATGCTATTGACAAATTCTTTTCCTTCTGTGACATCACCTTTATTTAATTCAACTTAAGCAGGTGCTTCATTTTCTTTGTTTACCTTCTCCAATGTCTGTCTAGGGTTTGAAAGTGGTATTTTCTGTAAGTAGATGTGTTATGGTGTTGAAAGGTTTCCTGTGCATGTGCAGATAAGGAAAAGGGATTATGACGTAATCGATTGCGCAACTTAATCCTATTAAGCGGATTATAAGCGGATTATCACACGAGTCGCTTTGATTGCGCAACTTAATCCCAATTGAGACTTAAGTAGCCATTGAAGCGCAAATTAAAGCTGATTACTAAGTAAACAATTGGCAAACAAATTTTAAATATTTGATCAAAACATTATTGAACAATCATTGGATTAAATCTTAATCCCAATTGAGACTTAAGTAGCCATTGAAGCGCAAATTAAAGCTGATTACTAAGTAAACAATTGGCAAACAAATTTTAAATATTTGATAAAAACATTATTGAACAATCATTGGATTAAATCATAAAGTTTAATGCTTAGAATTGTGTATCCCTGGTAACAGAGGGGGGCTAGCTAATACCACAGACCTATATATATGTATATATAAGTCCGTGCTAATACGTATAGAGTATAAATGAATGGACTACTGACTGATCGATTGTTCAAATTGACTGCGGACAGGTGGCTACTAGTTGTATTTATATGTTTATTAATATATTTTGCGGCGATTAGAAAACATGGGGTCGGCAACGGCGGAGTTTAATAGACCGGGTTTCGATGTAGCTCAGCAAAGGGTCGTCTGCATGCTAGAGCTTTCGTTGCAAATACATTACGCCAAAGCGATCACCAACAAGTCGGAGAAGGTTGGTCGCTTGCTATGTACAGGCTGCAAGTACAATCGCCTATCGCAGCGCGATCATTCTTGCATCGTGCCAGGTCACGTGGGCAAATTCGATCACTACTTCTGGAACGATTTGGGAATACTAGACGAAGAGCGTGTGATCGAGAAGTAGTAAGTTCTGTTCAGTAAGGGAATGAGATGGCTAGCAGGGTTTGACTTCTACTTAAGGTGTTATGTAAACATTGACTTTCACACCTAGGTGTAAACAAACAATGCATAGAAATGTGTTGAATGGGTGTATTATGTCCAGATATTTAGTAATTTAAAATGAGAAAAACCAATTAATAACTTCCGATTAATTTTATGTATGCATGTATGTGTTATACACTCACAGTACATGTAACAACCTACACGTTTATTTATGTACTTTCATCTGAAACTGTTGTAATGAGCCTCTTGTAACATTGTAACATGTATTAACCTCATTTGCTCATGTTTGCATGAAATGAGCGTAATAAAAGGTTTTTGACTTGACTTGACTTGACTAGTATTGACGTTTCGTGCGCTTACGATTAAATGGAGAACAATGGCGGGTGTTACTAATCGCTCTAAGTAGGCTTAAGTAATTATAGTGTATTGTCTCTCAACTATTTGATATTGATGCGCGAAATGTCTTTGGTGCTTTAGATTGAGCGTTGTTCTAAGTTGGCGGCTTTAACTAATAATTATAGTGTATTGTTGGGGAAAAGAAACTGACTCGGGTGAAACTTTCAACTATTTAGTGATGCACGAAATGTTTTTGATGCTTTGAAATCGCGCTACGTAGGTTAGAAATATTTGTAGTAAAATGTTGAGGAAAAGAAACTGAATGTCCCGTTGCTAAGGTGTACTGATTTTAAGTTTGTTATAGTGACATGTGCTAAAACGAATGTATAAACAAAATACAAGCTACCGGCTCAGAGGACCTATATTTCACCTTAAACAGTCAAGTAATATATAATAATTATATACACCGGCGTTTAACATACAACGCTTTTGTCCAGTATTGAATTGCTGTTCATGATAAGTTTTCAGTCAAGTTAATATACTATACAAGTACATGTATGGTACCCTAGGTAAATATCAATGCTAACAAAATAATTAGACAAGGTTAAAGATATGGCATTTATTTCATGTAAAAATTAGATGCTTTAATCGGTCACAAAATATACAGATACCACATGAATTCTAAATAATTTCTAAATGAAGAGTTCAATAGTAACATGTATCATTATTATAGAAAATATGTGTAATTAATTAAACGCAAAAAGGACACTTCTAATTTTTAAAAGTTGCATTTATTTTGTTTGTTTTATTTTTACGATAATGATGCGCATTTCGACGAAAAGTGCCGTGTGTAGTCAGATTGCAACTAGAGTACTATTACTATACACTAGTAACTGATATTAGTTGGGAGGTAGCAACGTATTATGTTGATAGGAGTTAGCTATTTAAGTACTTAAATTGTGAAGTCATTAATAAGTATTGAAATTAAGTATTATAAGCACTGAATTTAAACGGCAAGAGTGTTTCATTGACCTTTTTTAGCATGATACTGATTTCAATAAAAGAAGAATACCGTTCATGTCAAGAATAGCCACACACGCTTTAGTATAAGACCCGATCTTTTATATGGTTAAGTTTAAACAACTTTTATTTTCAAGTTATCATGTACAATACAACACAGTGTTTGCAAGCAGGAAGACGATGACAAACGTACAAACAGTTAATACATTGTAACACGTACATTTTTTCATTGGATTGGATTATGAAAAGATAAATGATAGAAATATGTATCTTGATTTGCTATACAGAAAATGACGTGACAGCGCGGAAGTATATTAAGACACATTCCGTGACCAACAGATTACAGCTACATCGAAATAAGTACATTCAATATCTCAATACGGTAATACAATGCATGCATAACAAACTCAAAGACAAAATTCATCAATGTGGAATGGATGCCCCTTAAATAAAATTTGCATCTTCTTTGAATTTAAACCCCTTTACCTTTTTTATCAAATTATTTTGAACTTTGTAATCATACACATCAGTATCATTTGGACAGGCTCAAAATAAATGTGTTGTTATTGTATTTCTACAGTATATTTTGACTACTTTATTATCAAAATTATGTTAAATTGTTATGTAATGGTAACTGAATATTCTTTCTGTAATACCGTTCAGTTAGTTATCACAAGATGTGGGTATAAAATTCTATATATCTTTTTAATTAAACGGTAAATTCTTTTAAAATTTGAATATGAATCATTAAAATGATATAGTTAATGAAAACAAGAGCCATATTGAACATGGCGACCCCCGCTCACCCCCGCAATTTGAAGGAATTTCCTTTGTACTTTTTGAGTTATGCTCAAGACAAGAAAATGTAATAAAGGAGGATAATTAAAAAAGTAGGCACAGTACAGTTAAGATTCTGGGGTACTGCACTTCCTCTCAGTGTGCTCTACAACTGTATTGGAGTTGTGCTCCGGACAAGATAAATCAAGAAAATGTACCAAAGAGGGATAATTTAAAGTTGGCTAAACAGAGTTATAGTTATTAAGTACTGCACTTTCCCTCATTGTGCTCTACAACTGTATTAAGTTTCAAGTAATTCCCTTCAGTACTTTGGGAGTTATGCTTCGGACAAGATAAATTAAGAAAATGTAACAAAGGGGGACAATTCAAATTTGGCAAAACATAGTTATAGTTATTAATTACTGCACTTTCCCTTATTGTGCTCTATCACTGTATTAAGTTTCAAATAATTCCCTTCAGTACTTTTGGAGTTATGCTCCGGACAAGAAAATTCAAGAAAATATAACAAAGGGAAATAATTAAAAAGTTAGAAAGGTAGAGTTATGATTCTTAAGCACTGCACTTTCTCTCAATGTCTTCTGACTGTGTGTAAAGCTTTAGTACTTTTGGAGTTTACTCCGGACAAAATGTGAAGGACGGACGCACGCACGGACGCTCCATCAAGGTGGGGTGATAATAACAATTGAAAAATTGACCGTCTTAAGTTTGCTTTTCAAAATTTTATACTTGATACAGATCTAATCCGGATAGGTATTTGCTTAAGATATTAAACAGTTTACTGTTAATGCAGATAGACAAAATATGGCAATGTGCATTTTTACGAACTCTATGGAAACAATAGCAAACTGCCCACGTGACTTGAGTCGCCATCTTGAAAGACAGAAAACTTTGCAGACAAATAGGAATGCATGTAATTTTCCATGATATTTATTCTAGGTTTAAGACAGTAGCGTATACATTTGTTTACAAATCTTTAATAAATCGATGCATGTTATTCGATAATAGTAAAGTTTCTACAGGTCAGGTAAGTAGATGTGGTGTCATGTCAGTTTCTGCTTGCTCAAGCAGAATTGGTCTCCTTGAATTCTTTTGGGGCCATGCCTCAACATCAACCGTCACCAATTTCCAAAATATATACATGTCAGTTTTGTTTGTTGGCCCGCTGTGATACTTTGTATCACAGTTTTTCTTGTACTTTCTTGAGCCGAAGCACTCTTTCACCGCTACACAAAACAATTCAAACATATTTCCCTGTTAAAATATGCATTTAATCAATAAATCAACAAACACGTAGAAACAACATTGAACAAGAAATAACAGTTTAATAAAAAAAGCTATGTTTCGGATCAATTTTTTTAATTGGCAAATTAAATTTCACGCAACTGGCATGAGTCATTGAATGTGTATTCAGATTTCGATGTCAATGTTTGGATTTGCTTTGGAATTTAAAGGTCCACTACTAAGCGAAAATGAAGTGACAGTTATTTCTATGCCAAGTACATCACCTTATGCAAGACACTAAATAATGAAGATTGGCAGGTTAAAATTTACAGAAAGTGTTTGGAACTCGAAGAAAAGTATGTGTATTAGATCTATGTTGTAATCTCAGTGAATCGACGAAATGACTACCCAGGTTTTTTTAACTTTCTTCATAATGCATAGAAAAATAATTGTACATGTACTGTGATTAATTTTGACTTTCTACATACCAACTTTCATTTTTTATTAAAAATAACTGTGCTTTTTAAAGTATATTTGAATTTTCGCTGTCCCTAATTAGTATTGGACCTTTAAGATACAAATGTACCACCATTAATAGTGTTGGTCTTGACCGTATAGTATTGCGCATGCATACATATCTTATCACACAAGAAATAAGTATGAAAATTGGATGGGGCACACAAGTAACAAGAAATAAGACTTAGTGTCTTACATTAGCTATACACGAAAATAAATTTATCAAAGGTAAAACAACAATAACTCATTAGTTCATTGACGTCACCTCTGGATGTACTTTAACGTTATTTATGTTTTTTTCTCCTAAAATCGTTATTCTTGCGGATAATGCCGGATTATCACAACTAAAAACTAAGCCTATGTTTCTGTCTTCTAACCAGACAAGCACATAACATTTAATTATTCTTCCTCAGTTTACAATCCGATAACACATCTTGAATAATGAAATTACGGCAAGAATAATTCGAGAACTAGGTCCTGTTTACTTTGAGTGGATGCTCATGTATGCCTTTCTTTCATGTCTTTGTCGCTTGTTTACGAAAAAAGCATTGTAAGAAGACATTTCCAATTTTCTAAAATAATGAAGTAGACTGTACTTCCAGTGTACAATAGTCTGGAGTTCCTTCCCCTTATTACTAAGTAACTATCATACTATCATAGGAAGTCGGGAACCAGACTACGTGTACGATTTAACAGCTACAAGTAATTTTACATCAAAAGTGACCATTGCACTTTGAAAAAACTGAAGCGGCATTTTATTGTGTTCCCTGGCAACACTGAGACAAAACTTGTGGGAGACACTTCACTGAAGAAAATGTACGTAACGGTATGATATTATAATAGAATTTTTCTATAGGTTTAAAGCAGATTGTGTGACTATAATACAGTTGTGCACTTTCATTTTTCTAACTCTTTGAATAAAAGATGGAGCCTTACATACATGCAAAGTGTACAATAGTTTTTTTTTCTAAATATGCGTATTTATAAATAGATCGAAAAATTATAAGAATGCGAGTACACGAATATATACAATGTTATTAAACTCCTAATTTTGCTAGGCAGGTGCGTCCAAGACAACATACATAGCTACAACTCAAATAAACTACATTAATTTTGTATGCTTTCCCGATCTTGATACGATTCAAAACTATTCTATTTCATTTCCGCTTAGGGTCATTAAGTTTATTTTGTGCGGTAAACTAATGCAGCAATGTAATATATAACAAGAAAAACTGTGATACAAAGTATCACAGCGGGCCAACAAACAATAATCCCATGTAAATATTTTGAAAATTGGTGATGATTGATATTGAGGCATGGCCCCAAAAGAACTCGAGGGAACCAATTCTGGTTGAACAAGCAAAACCTGACACGACACCACATCTACTGACTGACCTGTAGTATCGAAACTTTACTGTTATCAAATCATATTTATACAGTATGTCCAGGAATGCTCTATAGACCGTTCCTGGTATGTCTCAATTTTTCATTACCATTATCCTTATTAATTTGACATGAATGAAGATTTTTATGATTACTTGCCGTAAAATATTCTTAAAAAATTAAAAATGATTATTAAAACAGCAGAAAAATTTTAAAAAATTGGGTGTTGATGGGATTCGAACTCGTGGTTTCTAAAAGTACACGTACACAAAAGTGTTCGTGCTATCGGCTTTATCCATTACACCACGGAGCCAGACTTATTGCGAATGGGAAAAAGTTAGCTAAGACAATATCATATATGTCTAAAAAAGCCATAAAAGAATATTCAGTCGACTCGTTTCGTTTGTATAATGTCAAAGGTTGCGTTAGTGGAAAAAGCAATCATATATCCATTTTTCTAGGTGTAGATTGCGACTGAAACGTGAAAAGCGCTTTTTTTTTTTTTTACCAGCGTATATTAGATTGCGCCCTCTATGAAACGAACGACAGCTCAATTACAAACGACAACTCTTGTTTTTCCAAAAAAATTGACTGTGTCTACAGTTTTCATCTCTGAAGTACCTCGATTTTATAATGAAGAGAGACGCATATGTTCGATCTAGTGCTTAAGTCTCCATGCATCTTTTACTCACCACGTATTAAATATAGCGGGCCGCTGCTGCGGCCCGCAATGAAATGTGACCCAATATCTTTTTTATTTTCGTTGTCCTTGTTTTCCTTGTGTTGGTAAAACAATTAATGTCTTGATTGCAAACAAGTATCCCAAGTTTCATAGCAATATCTCAAAGGGCTAAGTCAGTAAGTGGATTTTACCCAAATTTATTTATAATTTATTTCTAAGTCAAAAGGGTGATAATTCTGTCAAAAACCTTCAAGGAGTTATGTTCTCTTGTCTGTCGATGGAGGTTTTTTGTTTATTCTAATTTATTTTAGCTTGATTGTGAAGAAAGCTTGTAGCTTATCATGTCACTCTTGAGTCTGCAGTACTTGTCACTCAAACCCTAGTGGGGCTCAAACCAGCAACTTCAAGGATGAGAAGCAGAAACATCCACCTCTACACCACTGCTCCCCTTGCATGGAGGTAACGATGGTAAATAAGTATTCTTCTTGTTTGTCTCTGTTGATTGCAAACAGTCAATAATGAACTATTAAGGCCATGCGCTAGGGGTTTTAAAAAAGTGGGCTACCAGGCCTTCCCAGCTAATTAGTCCACCAAGGACACTGGTAGTGTGATAGTGCAAAAAAGATAACCTATCTTACCCCTTAAAAACTTACATATTGTAAGTTTCAAAGCAATATTTGTAATGGTTTTGCAAAAAGTGGGGCGGTACAGAAAATTTAATCAAGGTCTGGTAGGGACCCAAAGGAGGATAGTTCTCCTTTTCTTTGAAAAGCATAAATTTGGAGCATAATAAAAGAGCAGTTTTATCATAGTAAAGGTGTTACATTTCACTAGTTCTTTTTTTAGGAAAGTTGGTACTTTCATACTGAATACTTGATATGCTTCAGATACTCAAGCAATCAAACATGCAAAAAAAGCCTTGCCCCTAACTCAGTGCACCCTTTCCTTTTTCGACAGTCTAGAATAATCCCTACCATGTTAAAAATTTTGTCAATTTTTTTGAACCCCCCCCCCCCCCTCCCCCAGACCCCAAAACATTTGGAGCTTTTGGAGAGATTTGTAAATGGTGAGGGGGGTCCACCAATGCATAACAAACATACAGAAAGACAATTATAGTGGTACATGTAACTGTTAAATTTATACAAACCTAAAATCGCAGTATACAAGAAATTTCATTACTATGGCTATTTTGATTCATGTCTAGTAAACACAGCTTTTAATAACTACAGCAAGTCTACAATTCTGTATTTGACATAAGACTAAGAATGAGCCTATCTAAATGTTTTGTCTACAAGTTAAATTGATAAATCTTCTTTAATATTTAATCAATCCAAGTCTCAGGTTTACAATTTGATTCATAAAGAAGCATTTTAATTTAAACTGCTATCAAAATACATTATTTTGATTTTGTTTCACACAGATTGGCAAACATACCTTTTATGAGACTGTTTTTCAAATGGGCTAACAATTGGTTCCGTGTAACTCATGGTGCCTGGCTTTGGAGGTGGTGAGTTTACAATATGAGTGGAGCCAGCCATTTCCTCTTTCTGCTTCAGCAGTGCCATTCTGCGCTCCATTCTCTGTAGACGACATTGTAGCTACAAAAGAAACCAAATCTTGCTACAATAAATACATATTTTATGACTTATATAAATTAAATGATATTAAAGGTGGGGACAAGTTTTTATACAATATTCTTTGCCTAAAAGTGATTATATCATATAAAAAATTTCAACCAATCATACAAGTATATTTCATGAAAATTGCTTTCACAACTAAATATACATTGTATAACAAGCTTGACAGCATCTTGCTCAGGTAAAATGGATCATTATTTTGCAAATAAGGCTCACATAAATGTACTGCAAGAGTTCAAACTCTGCACTTTATAAATACATGGATGGCCTACACAGTTAAATTTTTCCAATTGTTTACACTTAAAATTTTAGTCATCTGTTTTACGGTTACTATAATATATGCCTTTAAAAATACCAATCCCAACACGTACACTTCACTACAATACTATACAATACAACACAAAAACTAGGAAAACACGAAGGGTTAAGTGTATGCATTGTACATCAAGTGTTTGCGTAGAAGGTAACGGAATGTCGGCTAGCTTGCGGCGATGCAGTACAGGTCTTTTACATAGATTTAATGAAACGACGGACGAAGCAATATCCCTTCTGTATATGCACCACTGGTCTCTTTTTAGTTAAATTACACTATTTGCCGACACGAGATTCGTCAATTCCAGTAATGCATCGTTCTCTCGAATACATTGTACTTGTAAGTTTTTTTTAATGCTTTGCTCATTACAAATGGTAAGTAGGGGAGTGGAAATTTGCTTTCAGATACTTTAACCTCGGCGAAGGCAGCACGTAACCAATACATGTGCTCAGCAGAACTAGCTACAGGTCCTTGTTGGCGGAATCAGAAATTATCCTGAAAGCGACACGGCTACTGTTCCGTACGTCAATATTATCTGAGCCGCAAATCTAACTGAACGGTATACCAGAAAGAATAATTTGTCAATATACAGTACCATCATATAACAATTTAACATAACTTTGGTAATAAGTGTTCAGTATACACTGTAGAAATACAGTTACAATACATTCAATTGTGATCCTGCCACGGTCCCAATATCACGCAAATACTTAAGTTAATGCTCAGCTAAGCCTGTTATTTTAAGTTCTTATTCAGGATATTTGTTGCTGTCATTTTTAACGATAGTCTATTTTTAAATAGAATTAACATGTTGAAAGAAAAAAATGTTGAATAATACTAAATGCAAGTCAGATACAGTGAAAAATTCATTTGAATACAAGTTAAGGTTTCCGTGCAGCAGATTTAGACAAATTTCTGAAAGAACTTGTATCTGTTCTCTCGAAAGGCCACGAAGCAGCTGTTTTCTCTGGCTTGGTACAGCAACAACCAAGTAACGTAAAAAGTCAATATTACGAGCGATTTTGTCCATCCCACACGCGCACTAATACATCTAACAGCAATACAATTTATTATGTTGTCGTCTGCTTGATTGCGTATCAATATCTGTCTGCTTTGCTCGATACACGCCCAGTCTAATCCGCTTTAATCCACTTTAACTACTTCAGTTCGAATATCACAGGTATCTGTTCAGGTAAGATGTTTGACCGTAGTTTATAATCCGAATGTACAGCAACGAGCGAGTAACTTGTCCGTTGCACACGAGCGCTAATACCTCTTACGGGAATACAATTCATTGTGCTGTCGTCTGCTTGATTGCGTATCATATAACTGTCTGCTTTGCTCGATACACAACCCGTCTAATCCGCTTCAATCCCTAACTACTCTAGCTCGTATATCACAGGTAGCTGTCCAGGTAAGATGTTGGACCGCAGTTTATAATCCGAATGTTTGGTCTGTGGACTGAGATCAGTGATCAAAGGGCTGTATTGATCCACTGCCATGACATCGTCATAGACGCCAAGGAAGTGTTTTGACTTCTTACTGTGAACGAACAATTGTGTGCCTAGCTGCAAGCGATTTTGCAGTCTAAATAGCAAAATATAATGCAAGTTTGTCGTCATCGTTTTCGCGTACTTTGAGTTCATAAATGTATTATGACAACTTATGATTACCGTTACCGTCAGATGGTGACAGAGTAAAACGAACAAATCCAGTAAGTCCCTAGAGTTGATCAACAGGTGATATAGGTCGTCCAGTATAAGCATAAGGTGTCGCTCTGTTTCAGCCCACTGCTGAATGTCCGACCTTGTGGGCAGACCCTGTTCAAATTGAACGTTTGGTACGGAATTTCCGATCTCGTCATACAAGTCTTGGTACATGTTGTAAAGCCATATGTATTTTGAAGGCGGGATTGTAAACATTTAATGTGACCAGAGAATGCGTTATTTGGCTTGTAAGGGAGGATAGTGAACGATACGATACGCAACAGAACAGAATAGTCTTGTACCGTGGCGTAGCGAGACGCAAGTTTCTTTCAGCGTATGTTTATACCTGGACAGTATGCTATAATCCGCATCAGATACTTTATAAACCCCGTTTCTTTCTGTTGTAGGAAATTTCAGCGAGCGTCAATATCTGATCGGCGGTAGTCATCTCGATTACAGGGTAGTGACCAATCAAACAGTTTTGTTCTCAGCATAAACTAACGGTTAGTTGATCTAGGACTCGTGTCTAAGTTGAGCGATTTACCGAAATCTTGATCAGATAGTCCGTGATAAAACGATATATTGTCGATACTTTGGGCCATGCTCGAGAACTTTTCTTGATAATCGCTGTAACAGTATACGATCTTTGACAACGGTAAAGTAAATAGACCGTTTCGTTGCAAAAGCATTGTTTCGATAAAAGAAGTTTTTACCCGACTGGCTCATGCCTGTAGAAAACAGAAAATAGTTTCAACAAGTAAAAGTACGCGATTTTCGCAAGTACAGTTTATGTATGTATAAACGTTAATACATGTACATAAATTTATATTTCAAACATCATTTATTGTGAAAAATAAAACGTCATTTAAAAAAATACATATCATCATAACTGCATGTATGTTACCTATTAAACACATTATACTACAAGGCGCTATAAACTTTATTACGATTCTGTCTCAAACCACTCGTCCATGAGACGAACATGACAAAATCGTTGAGTCAATTTTGTTCTTTCGGTGGGCATCAGCACTGTCCGTATGATGGGACTGTACTTATGCTTTCTGCATCTGCTGTGTGATTTTTCTCCTTCAGCCATAAATGCTGGCTGGTTGAGTATTGCCATTCTGGGAACCCAGTTCACGAGTCTCCGACATTAAAAAAAAAACGGTTACACCTTAACAACGGGACATTCAGTTTCTTTTCCTCAACATTCTACTACAAATATTTCTAACCTACGTAGCGCGATTTCAAAGTGACGACACCCAAATTCAAACTAAAGCATCAAAAACAGTTCGCGCATCACTAAATAGTTGGAGGTTTCACCCGAGTCAGTTTCTTTTCCCCAACAATACACTATAATTATTAGTTAAAGCCGCCAACTTAGAACAACGACACCTCCGCTCAATCTAAAGCACCAAAGACATTTCGCGCATCAATACCAAATAGTTGAGAGACAATACACTATAGTTACTTAAGCCTACTTAGAGCGATTAGTAACACCCGCCATTGTTCTCCATTTAATCGTAAGCGCACGAAACGTCAATACTAGTCAAGTCAAGTCAAGTCAAGTCAAGTCAAAAACCTTTTATTACGCTCATTTCATGCAAACATGAGCAAATGAGGTTAATACATGTTACAATGTTACAAGAGGCTCATTACAACAGTTTCAGATGAAAGTACATAAATAAACGTGTAGGTTGTTACATGTACTGTGAGTGTATAACACATACATGCATACATAAAATTAATCGGAAGTTATTAATTGGTTTTTCTCATTTTAAATATCTAAATATCTGGACATAATACACCCATTCAACACATTTCTATGCATTGTTTGTTTACACCTAGGTGTGACAGTCAATGTTTACATAACACCTTAAGTAGAAGTCAAACCCTGCTAGCCATCTCATTCCCTTACTGAACAGAACTTACTACTTCTCGATCACACGCTCTTCGTCTAGTATTCCCAAAACGTTCCAGAAGTAGTGATCGAGTTTGCCCACGTGACCTGGCACGATGCAAGAATGATCGCGCTGCGATAGGCGATTGTACTTGCAGCCTGTACATAGTAAGCCACCAACCTTCTCCGACTTGTTGGTGATCGCTTTGGCGTAATGTATTTGCAACGAAAGCTCTAGCATGCAGACGACCCTTTGCTGAGCTACATCGAAACCCGGTCTATTAAACTCCGCCGTTGCCGACCCCATGTTTTCTAATCGCCGCAAAATATATTAATAAACATATAAATACAACTAGTAGCCACCTGTCCGCAGTCAATTTGAACAATCGATCAGTCAGTAGTCCATTCATTTATACTCTATACGTATTAGCACGGACTTATATATACATATATATAGGTCTGTGGTATTAGCTAGCCCCCATCTGTTACCAGGGATACACAATTCTAAGCATTAAACTTTATGATTTAATCCAATGATTGTTCAATAACGTTTTGATCAAATATTTAAAATTTGTTTGCCAATTGTTTACTTAGTAATCAGCTTTAATTTGCGCTTCAATGGCTACTTAAGTCTCAATTGGGATTAAGATTTAATCCAATGATTGTTCAATAATGTTTTGATCAAATATTTAAAATTTGTTTGCCAATTGTTTACTTAGTAATCAGCTTTAATTTGCGCTTCAATGGCTACTTAAGTCTCAATTGGGATTAAGTTGCGCAATCAAAGCGACTCGTGTGATAATCCGCTTATAATCCGCTTAATAGGATTAAGTTGCGCAATCGATTACGTCATAATCCCTTTTCCTTATCTGCACATGCACAGGAAACCTTTCAACACCATAACACATCTACTTCTGTATTTCATCTTTATTCAATAAAACTCTTTCATTTTCCTTGACAGTTTCAGTATCTGTGAATCCTAAAGGAAAAAGATGATTTCTTTGCAATTTCTTAATTCTACTATCTGGAGACCTTACATCAAATACTGGAATTTCTTCTCTTGGTTGACTAATGACAGTGTAAATATCTTCTTCAAACTAATACTTGGTCACCTATACCTATTTTCACAGCCTTTGCCTTTTTATCATAACCTGTTTTCATTCTTGCTTTTTTTATATTTATTTTTTATTTGAGGCCCCTGTAGGGTATCCCTGTTTATTATCCCCGTCAAATGGTTGAGTATGCATGTATAAGATATAAATAAACATCGAACTATAAATAGATTATCATGGCATATGTATAACAATGAGTAAATTTGTTAATAATGTCAGGGACCTCATTTTACACTAGTGACCTATTGTCACTTGCAAAAACAGAAACAAACATACATGTAGTCATATTTATATACAGCTAATCTTTTTTAATAATTTGTAACAAAGATTTAATTTCATTGTATCTCAATAAAAAGAGGGAAAATCGCGAAAGTTTTTATCAAAGTGTAAATTGTAATAGTAATAAACTAAACGCGACCAGTTTTTCCACAGGAGACCAATGAATTTTCTTTTTCCCTGTTTTTTTGCGTTTCATTAATAATTGAAAAAGCCAGCTTTAAACTTTGTTTCAATCCTTGCGGAGATGGTTTAATTTCGCTACATTTGCATACGAATATGTACCCTTTTATTTCTAAGCACAATATATTATAATGGCCTAGACATTTCCCCGAATACCCTAGGAGAAAACAATTATTATTCACATGAAATTTCAGATCATATATTTCTACAATATCTGTTACTTTTGAAATTAAAGACTGTGTGTACATACATTCCCAAAACAAATGAAGTAAAGTTTCTTTTTCTTTTTTGCAGAAAGCACATAAATCTGTAGTGACTTTGTTTATTTTAAACAATAAGTAATTTATTCCTAGAATTCTGTGGACTATTCTTGTTTGAAACCATTGTAAATAAGTATCAGAACTAGTTTCAAATACCCAGCTATATATGTATTTCCATTCTGGATTCTGAATTGGGAAGACACTGTCCCATTTTTCTTTTCAAGAGGGAATCTGTATTTTTTATCAATTCGATGTACATGTAATGTATGCCTTTTTTGGCGCTTAGTATAGACTTTAGATAATAGGGTATTATAGGAAATACATATTCTATCTCCAATATCTCTTTTCTCACTTGAGTTCTTTTCAAAAAAGCTTTTATTGTATTTTGTATTCCTGCATATAATAAAAAGTTAATTTTTAAGTCTGTTCTTCTTTCCAAATCTTGTCTGTCAATAAAAATTCCATCCTTATTCACGATATCTTTAATAAATCTGATTCTTTTCTCATACCAAGACTTCAGAAATATTGATTTTCTTTCAATTTGTAACAAATGATTATAAAAAAAGAGGCATTTCTAGAAAATTATTCAAGGTAATGATATGTAGAACGTCTATTAGGTTTGTATATGATAATAATACATCCTTCCGAAAATTGTTTTTCAACTGCTTTACTATGATTTGTACATAATCTTTACCCAAATTAAACATCTTCTCAAAATAGACATTACTTCTTATCAAGCTATAACATTTATTGCTTGGAGTATTTATTACTCTACGTAACCACGTGAGTTTTATACTTTTCATATAGGCAAAAATATCGACCATTTTAAGACCACCATCAGAATAATCCTTAACAAATACAGAGCTTTTAATCTTTGATGATCCTTGCCAAACAAAATCATAAACAAGAGCTGTCCCTCACAAGTGATGAATGCCCCCGAAAGAGGTGCCTCACAGTCTATGTTCTCTCCATGTGCTCAAAACATGTGCTATGTAATTTTAAAATCCTTCCATGCATGACAGAGTAACCATGCATACAGTATTCCATTACTTTAAACACAAAGTGTGACCTTGACCTTTGAGGTAGGGACTTGGGTCTTGCACGCAACACATCCACTTGATGTGCTAGACATTTGTGCCAAGTTATTTTAAAATCCTTCAAAGCATAATAAAGTTATAGTCCGGACACAAATGTATGCATATATACAGGATTCCATTACCTATAAACTCTAAGTGTGACCTTGACCTTTGTGGTAGGGATGTGGGTCTTGCACGCGACACGTCGTCTTTATGTGCTAGACATTTGTGCCAAATTATTTTAAAATCCTTCAAGGCATGACAAAGTTACAGTCCGGACACGAATATGCATATATAGAGGAATCCATTACCTTCAAACTCTAAGTGTGACCTTGACCTTTGAGGTAGGGACGTGGGTCTTGCACGCGACATGTCGTCTTGATGTGTTAGACATTTGTGCCAAGTTATTTTAAAATCCTTCAATGCATGACAAAGTTACAGTCCGGACATGAATGTGTGCATATATGCATATATAGAGGAATCCATTACCTTCAAACTCTAAGTATGACCTTGACCTTTGAGCTAGGGACGTGGGTCTTGCACGCGACACGTCGTCTTGATGTGCTAGACATGAGTGCCTAGTTATTTTAAAATCCTTCAATGCATGACAAAGTTACAGTCCGGACACGAATGTGTGCATATATAGAGGATTCCATAACCTTCATACTCCAAGTGTGACCTTCACCTTTGAGGTAGGGATGTGGGTCTTGCACGCAACACGTCATCTTGAAGTGCTAGACATGTGTGCCAAGTTATTTTAAAATCCTTCAATGCATGACAGAGTTACAGTCTGGACAAGAATTTGTAAGTGGGGACGCATAGACGGACGGACAGACAGACGGACGGACAGACGGATGGTGCGATTTTAATATGCCACCCTTCGGGGGCATAAAAAGTGCTTTTACTTGTTGTAAGATTTGTGTAGTTGGATTCGGTAAAGATATAAAAAGATGAATTAATATTGGCAAGAGAATTGTCTTTATCACTGATATTCTACCAATTGGAGTAAGGACTCGTTTCTTCCAATACTGAATACTGTTTTTTATCTTATCAATTTTCTCCAAGAAATTCAATTCAATCACTTTTTCTAGATCAATGTGGAACACACGTCCAAGAAGCTTAAATGACGTTGCATCCCAGTTTAATTTCCATTTTATTTTTATAGATCTTGTTGAGTACTTCAGGGATCCTATCCAAACAACATGTGTTTTGTTAAAATTAACCTTTAAGCCGGAGTACATTGCAAATTCGTTTAAAACATTTAGTGTACAATTAAGTGACCTCAGTTCCGTCTAAAAGTAAAGAAGTATCGTCTGTGAACTGACTAATTTTGTATTCAATATCATTTATAACAATACCTTTTATATCCTTACTAATTCTTATCTTGTGTGCTAGAATCTCTGCACATAAGATAAAAAAATACGGGCTTATTGGGTCTCCTTGACGACACACATGTTCGACAATGAAAAAATCAGACAGGTACCCATTCAATTGAACCGATGTTTTTATGTCTGCATAAAATAATGAAGTCCATTTCTTAAACACTGGACCAAAGTTGAAAACTCAACAGTTTTGTTAATGAAATTTAAAGAGAAACTGTCAAAAGCCTTCTCAAAATCTATCACCATCAGAAGACCTGGTATATTATTACTTTTAGTGCAATGCATTATATGGTATGATAAACGTGTATTTTCACCTACAAATCCGCCATTAATGAATCCTGTTTGGTCTGTGTTAATTAGAATATCAAGTACAGTTTTTAATCTGTGTGCTATAGACCCCGAAGCTAACTTATATATAGTGTTCAGCAGAGTTATGGAAGCTAGTTTTTCATATATTACCCGCTATATTTAATACATGGTGAGTAAAAGATGCATGGAGACTTAAGCACTAGATCGAACATATGCGTCTCTCTTCATTATAAATTTGAGGTACTTCTGAGATGAAAACTGTAGACACAGTCAAATTTTTTGGAAAAGCAAGAGTTGTCATTTGTAATTGAGTTGTCGTCCATATTATAGAGGGCACAATCTAATCCAACGCTGATAAAAAAGCGCTTTTCACGTTTCAGTCGCAATCTTCACTGAGAAAAATGGATATATGATTGCTTTTTCCACTTGCACAGCCTTTCACATTATAGAAACAAAGTGCAGCCGACTGAATATTCTTTGATGGCCTTTTTAAATAAATATGATATTGTCTTAGCTAATTTTTTCCAAGTCTGTCTCCGTGGTGTAATGGATAAACCCGATAGCTCAAACACTTTTGTGTACGTGTACTTTTACGAATCCACGAGTTTGAATCCCATCAACACTCAATCTTTTTTTAAAATTTTTTTCTGCTTTTAACAAAGTTGCTAGAAATCATCAAAACAACCTTTCTGACAAATTTCCAGGATATTTGGGCTGAAAATGTTACCTCTAGTGTTAACAAGGTTTTTCCATATTTGGGCTCTGTGACCTAGTTTTTGACCCCAGATGACCATATTCGAACTTGGGCTAGAAATCATAGAAACAACCTTTCTGACAAATTTCCAGGATATTTGGGCTGAAAATGTTACCTCTAGAGTGTTAACAAGGTTTTTCCATATTCGGCCATGTGACCTAGTTTTTGACCCCAGATGACCCATATTGAAACTTGAGCTAGAAATCATTGAAACAACCTTTCTGACAAATTTTCAGGATATTTGGGCTGAAAATGTTACCTCTAGAGTGTTAACAAGGTTTTTCCATATTTGGGCTGTGTGACCTAGTTTTTGACCCCAGATGATCCATATTCTAACTAGCTAGAAATCATCTTAACAACCTTTCTGACAAATTTCCAGGATATTTTGGCTGAAAATGTTACCTCTAGAGTGTTAACAAGGTTTTTCCATATTTGGGTTGTGTGACCTAGTTCTTGACCCCAGGTGACCCATATTAAAACTTGAGCTAGAAATCAACCAAACAACCTTTCTGACAAATTGCCAGGATATTTGGACTGAAACAGTAGCCTCTAGAGCCCTATTTTGGGGTCATGTGACCCAGTTTTTCATCCGAGATGACCCATATTCGAACTCGTCCGAGTAATTACTGGGACTAACATCCTGACCAAGTTTCGTGACAACTGAGGCAAAAATGTGACCACTAGAGTGTTAACAAACTAAGTGTGGACGGACGACGGAGCTCAGGTGAGCTAAAAAGGATAAGTTTTACTTATGTAATGGTTCTTTTCTAAATTACAAAAAAAAATTTGATGTTTTTCTCCGTCATCAATCCAATGGGCCCTTGACCTAATCAAATATCCTCTCATTTTTTCCTGTCTAAAATGTTGTAATTCTGTTTGCAAAAGCAACAAAGTTTCTTTGTTATTTTCAGAAAAACTGTCTTCAAGCTCCTTTATTTTTAGAATAAGATAATCTTCCCTAGTTTTCCGACATTTGCTTTTATAGCTAGAATATGATATTGTTTTTCCTCTTATTTCCATCAAAAGAGTCTCTAAAAAAAGTTGATCATCTATCGTAAAGTGTATGTACTCGTTAAATATGTCAGACATATTTGAAATATTATATATCAGGACACAATATTGTAATCTGACATTTTCAATTTTTTCAATGATACATTTAATGTAATCTGTATCATTTAAAAGTGAATTGTTGAATTTCCATAGTCCCTTTCCATGTGCTACATTATCAAAGCTTAAAGACAACATAATGACAGAATGGTCTGATCTATGGCTAATACTTATACTACAGTTTCTAATGTGCGGCAAAAGATTTTCAGTAATTAGAAAAAAATCAAGTCTTGCCTGTTGTACAGGATTTGTTCTTCTCCAAGAAAATTCACATACGTCTCCATTTAGTTCTCTAAAACGATCATATAAATTTCTGTCTTTTACAACATTCAACAAATATTCTCTAGCTTTTAGGTTGCTGATAAGTGACTTATAACTGAAATAATCTAAGTCGACATTTAAAACTAGATTAAAGTCGCCGCAATATACAGTAGTCGGAATGCAACAGTTGTCAAAATTTGCGTATATCTTATGTATAACGTGCGTATAACGTGCGTGCACTCATCATGTATTTTGTCAATCATATATCATGTATCATATCCTATCATTCATCGTGCAACGTGCACCATATACTATACACCATATACAATTCCCGATGCACGATAATCCATACAGTATACGTACGATTCGATGGTGTATTCCGTAGTTAATCATTTTACTTAGCATGCACATCTTCCCCAAAAAAGTGCTGATTTCAGTTTATATCATTTAGTGTAGTTGCGGGCGAGAGACTTCCGGGGCAGGTCGAAGACATTTTCACCTCATATCCATAATTTAGGTCTATTTTTGCAACGGAAAGGACATCTTTTTTATCTAAACTGCTGTTGTCAATGCATTCCTTAAAGTGCAGCAGACAAGGTACGCCTGCACCGAAGCAACATATCGTGGGTATGATGTTAACAAGTTTTTTATTGGCTAGATGCAAATAATACGCCAAATAAACTACACTTTTACGAAATTATTTAAAGTCCGAAGCAATCAAAAACGTCCCCAAACCAAAACGTCCCCCCATATGACCAAAACGTCTCCTATACTGCCTGACTTGAATAATATATCCGTTAGCTGACATAAAGAGAAAGGTAATTAGGTAGTGTCTTTGACTGATTAATTAGTTTGAGTCTCATCAAATGCCTCATTGTCATTCGAAACAGGGTCCGTATATTGTCCAAAATTAAGGCCTCCAGCTGGCCCATAGTGCGTTGTCCTCTACTCCTGCCTACCTGTTTGAACTTGAAGCTGGGGTTATGCCCCTTAGACTGAGGCGCCAGGAATAGATTCTCAAATATTGAGCGAAAGTCAAGGTTTTGGTCAGTGAGATCATAAAGCACAGCTATTTTGTAAGATCCTCCTACAAGTGCCCTATGAAAACAAAATGAACAAATCTGACATACCGCATCTCGCAAAGTTAGAAACTCAAATGAATATCAGATATTTTTACTCTGGACATCTACATATATACACAGATGGGTCTAAAAATCCAGGCTCTAGTATAGTAGCTTCAGCTGTTGTAATCCATCTAAACAGGTCTGTTGCCATCATAGGAAGATTGGCAAATTATTGTTCCATTTATCAGAAATTCTCTATAACCTATTCCTGCATTTATACAACAGAAATGATAACAATAGACACTGCATTGAGCTGTCTTTTACATCATCAGCCTAAAAAACTTGCTATATTGAATATATTTTCAGATTCACTATCATCTCTGTTCTCAATGAAATAAAAAAAACAGTCACTCTAGACCAGAGTTATTGAAAACATTATTATTATTCATAAATGTTAAATGTTAAATGTGCCCAGCTAATGTAGGTTTATAATAATATCTGGTAATGAGAGCAGATGATGCAGACAGAAGGGGCCTGGTTTATGGGTCATGATCCAGGACATACCATACTCACCCACAGAAATATATGCCAGGATTCGAACCACTATCCTGGATGGATGGTGTAGAGAATTGAAACTTAACAAAACACATTTTGCCGCAAAACAGTGCAACCTGGCCGTCCTATGGGATACTCGACAAATTACAAAATGGACAAATCAATCACACGTCTTAGGCTGGGCGCAAACTTACTACCAACCAGCTCGGGGTTGGTACATACTTTGGGTTGACCAGGTTTGCATCTAGTGCATTGTAGAATGTAACACCCCTCACTGGCTATTTGACTGCATAGCTTTCACCACACAGAGACTAAAATTCAAGCCAGAAATGGATAAGCTTGGACTTGCATGGTTTCACTAATAATGATTATTCTCAGTCTAAGAAAAACACTTAGTTAATGTGTATAAAGGTTGTTGGAGAATAACATAGTAGACTGTCAAATGATAGTTATCTAATTTACTCCAGTTGCTATCAGACCCCTTCCTGTAGGTCACTAGTCAAAATCCTAAACTATTCTTGTATAAATGCAATTTTTTATATTCAATAAGTACTTATTATTTTAATTGTAGTAGTAAACATGCTTTTTCACTGGTTATATAGTGGGTGTTGATTTAAATTGGCAACCCAAAACATAAAAATTCAATCTTGTTATTATTTAGCAAATCATAGTCTGCACATAACAGAAATTAGCAGGGAGTGACAGGTGACATGTTAGCAGGGGTTGCCCAACCACTGTACCTGTTACATGCCTGTTTCAGTTATAAAATACTGTAACTGTAATTTATATCTTATATATAATTTAATACTGTATGGTAGTTTGCACTGTCTGTATGGCACCATATACACTAAACCGAATTAGAAACGCAAAGATTTTCCCTGTTGAACATCTTTATTTGAATGACGCTAATGTTTATATTTCTATTTAAGTCATTTTTTGTGATGAATTATTGAAACTTTAACAATAATTCAATTTGATATTGTTTTTGTTGTGTATGAAATTTGTATAAATTTGAAACACGACAACACTGTTTAAATTAATATTTTGCAACTTTTGCGTTTCTAAACCTGTTGAGTGTAATAATTATAATTAAACAAATATCACTGGCTATTATCTGTAATATGTTGGGGACGGAGGGGGTAGGGGGGCGGGTTCAGGATAAATGTAAGCCGGTTTCTGCTTACAAACCTACTCCTACTACCTCCAGTTGAATGAAACATCAACCCTTTTATCATAATCAGTAGGTAGATCCTTGCAGGTATGAAATGGCCACTGGTCATACAGATGCTACATCTGATCACCTGCATCTTTCTTCCCAGTTTAACTATAACAGACTCTTACTTCAGAAGGAGGCACATAGAAAAAATTGATTTCAATCAAGTTGTATACCTTGAAATAGGTTTCATTAGATTTGTAATATATATCCGTCTTGTGACAACCCTCACACTTGATTAATAATTGTATTTTAGTATCACAAGTAGTTCTTTTACTGAAGACCCTAATTAAATTAAGCAGTAAGTTCTGCAAAGAGCTTAGTTATTGAAGTATACACTAGTATAATATCACTAAAAAAGTACCATAATCATTTTGTATAAAATGAATAAAACATTTAAAAAAATAAGATTTCTTTTAAGGCTAAGATGGCAAAATTGTGCTTGTGTGGACTTCCCGTAAAGCCAGTGATACTGGCTAACACCTATTTTTTATTAGTTTTATTTTTGAACACCTCTGCATTAATTGTGTGTAGTTTGTAATCTTTATAGCTTAATAAAAACAAGAGGGCCAAGATGGCCCTATATCGCTCACCTTGGTACAAGTCCACTTGCCTGGTGGAAGATCACTAGATAATGTTATATACCAAATAAGTTTTCCTATATACGCCTTTGTAAAACAAATGATCCCCCCCCCACCCCGGGCACAGTCAATTTTGACCCCCAGGGCATAATTTGAACAAACTTTGAAGAGGTCTACTAGGCAATGCTACATGCTAAATATCTAAGCTCTAGGCCTTGTGGTTTCAGAGAAGAATATTTTTAAAGTTTTTACTATATAAGCCTATGTTAAACTAAGTGACCCCCCGTGTGGGGTCAATTTTGACCCGAGGGTCATAATTTGAACAATCTTGGTAGAGGTCCACTAGCTAATGCTACATGCCAAATATCTAAGCTCTAGGCCTTGTGGTTTCAGAGAAGAAGATTTTTAAAGTTTTTCCTACATAAGCCTATGTAAAACAAAGTGACCCCCCGTGCCAGGTCAATTTTGACCCGGGGCTCATAATTTGAACAATCTTGGTAGAGGTTCACTAGACAATGCTACGTGCTAAATATCTTAGCTCTAGGCCTTGTGGTTTCAGAGAAGAATATTTTTAAAGTTTTTCCTATATAAGCCTATGCAAAACTAAGTGACCACCCTCACGGGGTCAATTTTGACCCGGTTGTCATGATTTGAACAAGTTTTTTCTATATTAGCCTATGCAAAATAAAGTGACCACCTGCGCCGGGTCAATTTTGACCCGGGGGTCATAACTTGAACAATCTTGGTAGAGGTCCACTAGACAATGCTACATGAAAAATATCTAAGCTCTAGGCCTTGTGGTTTCAGAGAAGAAGAGTTTTAAAGTTTTTCCTATATGAGCCTATGTAAAACAAAGTGACCATCCCGGGCGTGGTCAGTTTTGACCCACGGCTCATAATTTGAACAATCTTGGTAAAGGTTCACTAGACAATGCTACATGCTAAATATCTTAGCTCTAGGCCTTGTGGTTTCAGAGAAGAAGATCTTTAATTTTTTCCTATATAAGCCTATGCAAAACTATATGACCACCTGCACCGGGTCAATTTTGACCCGGGGGTCATAATTTGAACAATCTTGTAGACGTCCACCAGACAACGCCACATGCTAAATATATAAGCTCTAGGCCTTGTGGTTTCAGAGAAGATTTTTTAAGTTTTCCTATATAAGCCTATGTAAATCTGACCATCCGCACGGAGGTCAATTTTGACCTGGGAGTCATAATTTGAACAATCTTGGTAAAGGTCCACTAGCAAATGCTACATGCCAAATATCTAAGCTCTAGGCCTTGTGGTTTCAGAGAAGAATAACTTCTACTTCCTTGCCACTTGAGGCCACTATAATTTTGGGAAGACAATTGGTACATACAACGTGCATGTCATGCACAGTGAGGGATGGTGGATCTGTTTATCATTTGCTGTTTCAGAGAGCTGCCACAATATTGCCTACCATATTCCTGAATAACTGATAAGATTATTATGTCCACCCAAAAGATCAAGTGGATAGAGTCGCTGACTTGTGAAACCACTGCATGCATTACCTCTTATAGATTGAGGATCAAAGGTTCAAGCTCTGCTACCAATCATGCCTCTTTATGTGAGAAAGTTGGCAAATAGGGGTCTAGTACATTGTATTGGTCCTTCAAAGGAAAAATGGTTAGGTAAACTGACAGCCTGTTTAAAATGGTGGGAATGGGCATAAAACCCTTACAACAACCTAGGAAAGATATTAGACCAACAATAAACCCTAAACTTGTTAAATAATTGAATATGCATTACCAATGAAACATTTGGCTAGTCCTGTCTCAAAATCACTACCACTGCTCAAGCCAACTTCATCTCCACTGAAGATTCCATCTTGATACAGTGGCTGTGTCTGGAATTTAATCAATAAACAATGATGAGTTTTAATCCTTGCTGGTAAAATGATTTAATAATAAAAGTATTCAATCAAACGGTTTTGCCTACATACTTATGAAATTAAAGATATAATTGTTGTCAATATGTGTGACTTTGCCCTTATAGGTTGGGACATGAAATTTGCAATATGACACTTCTTGATGCATATAGAAACACAAAATTTCCACACAACAAACTTAAGTCTCAGCTGTATACTCTGTGGAGGTCACAAAATATGTTTCCTAGTCCAATTCCAGTAACACAATAACAAGAAAAACATCCCCGAAATATGCAACCTCCGTTCAATAACCCGGATAATATTTTTTTTGTGTAAAAAGTTTGTTATTTCATCAGAATGCTTTCTTTCTGGTTGATTTTCTCTCATTATGCTCTGTACAGGTAAAAGTAAACAAGTGGCATTCCCGGAAAAAGCAACTGGTTACTATTTATAGCATTATTTCTAAACCGAGGTCCGTCATGGTTGTATTGATTTAGGTCCTAATGTACTAAATGTGTTATTTTTTGCTTTCAGTATGAATTTAACTAAGACTTTCTACTTTTTAAGAGTTTAAATCTTTTTTTTTTCAAATTTATGTCTTTTGATTGTTCATCAATGTTTTTAATGTGTTATAGGCCATTGTTTGCGATTTATTTTATAGAAAACAAGAGCTGTCCCTCACAAGTGACGAATGCCCCCGAAAGAGGTGCCTCACAGTCTGTGTCCATTCCATGTGCTCAATAAATGCGCTATGTAATTTTAAAATCCTTCCATGCATGACAGAGTAACCATGCATACAGTTTTCCATTACTTTAAACACTAAGTGTGACCTTGACCTTTGAGGTAGGGACTTGGGTCTTGCACGCGACACATCCGCTTGATGTGCTAGACATTTGTGCCAAGTTATTTTAAAATCCTTCAAAGCATGATAAAGTTATAGTCCGGACACAAATGTATGCATATATACAGGATTCCATTACCTATAAACTCTAAGTGTGACCTTGACCTTTGTGGTAGTGATGTGGGTCTTGCACGCGACATGTCATCTTGATGTGCTAGACATTTGTGCCAAATTATTTTAAAATCCTTCAATGCATGACAAAGTTACAGTCCGGACACAAATGTGTGCATATATGCATATATAGAGGAATCCATTACCTTCAAACTCTAAGTGTGACCTTGACCTTTGAGCTAGGGACGTGGGTCATGCACGCGACACGTCGTGTTGATGTGCTAGACATTTGTGCCAAGTTATTTTAAAATCCTTCAATGCATGACAAAGTTACAGTCTGGACACGAATGTGTGCATATATAGAGGAATCCAATACCTTCAAACTCTAAGTATGACCTTGACCTTTTAGCTAGGGACGTGGGTCTTGTACGCGACATGTCGTCTTGATGTGCTAGACATTTGTGCCAAATTATTTTAAAATCCTTCAATGCATGACAAAGTTACAGTCCGGACACTAATGTGTGCATATATAGAGGAATCCATTACCTTCAAACTCTAAGTATGACCTTGACCTTTGAGCTAGGGACGTGGGTCTTGTACGCGACACGTCGTCTTGATGTGCTAGACATTTGTGCCAAGTTATTTTAAAATCCTTCAATGCATGACAAAGTTACAGTCCGGACACGAATGTGTGCATATATAGAGGATTCCATAACCTTCATACTCCAAGTGTGACCTTCACCTTTGAGCTAGGGACGTGGGTCTTGCACGCGACACGTCGTCTTGATGTGCTAGACATGTGTGCCAAGTTATTTTAAAATCCTTCAATGCATGACAGAGTTACAGTCCGGACACGAATTGTATGTGGGGACGCACAGACGGACGGACGGACGGACAGACGGGCGGTGCGATTTTAATATGCCTCCCTTCGGGGGCATAAAAAGTGGACTTCATTAAGAATTTCATATTTCATAATTCCAGAGCTTAATCTAACCAAACCGGATATTGATATGTGTCATCGACTAGGAAAGAAGGGTGAAAAGCCAAGACAAGTAATAGTAAAATTTGCCTCCCGTCTTGTGAAGGAAAAGCTTATGAAAAGAAAAAAATCACTGAAGAAACCCATTTATGTAATGGATGATCTTACATCAGTGAACCATAAAGTACTTATGAGTGTGAAAAATAAACAACATGAGTTTGTCGAATATGGCTGGGCGAGAAATGGGCAAATATTTTACAAAAACACTGCTGGAAATATACATAGAGTGCAGTATAGAGAATATGACACTTGGTTAAACCTGCCCTGGCCGGAAAAACAATATCCAAACGATGAAATGAAAAAATCTGGGTGATAACCTTTAATGTATAACAAACTTTCATATGAACTATGAATGACTGTGTGTTATAAAATTCAGGAAAAAAGCATGCTATGCAACTAATTTTGCAATGGTATTTGAAACACATGAGTGAAATATAGTTTTCAACCTTAAAATTAACAGCTATTTGTTAACAACCTAAATGAATAACACATGTTTTTGTGTCTGACCAAAAAAAAAAAGTGATTTGATTTTAAATAAAAAACACTTATTTGTAAACTTCTGAATTTTGAACACCTATTATTATGTGTGACTATATACTTGAAAGAAATTATGTAACTGTGACTGCTTCTAATGTGACTGTTTCTTTTAAATGCATTAATACATTGTATTTCCTCTGAGGACTTTTATTCAACTTGATTTTTGCGAAAACTAACTCTATTAATTTTGAGGAAATTTGATACGAATCTATTTTTGTTAACTCACAGTGAATGATGTTTTAGACGCGCATTCGTATGACAATAGGTAGTTCAAAGTTCTTTTATAATTATCCCTTTTATAGTAAACTAGTTCTGACTCGAATCCCTTCTTCAATAAAACGAACAGCTAAAAAATTTACATATAATATTTTTAAAATAATTTTTGTATCCATTTAGTTTCTTGTTACACTGAAAAAATTTTTTCACACTTTTAGCAAAAAAAAAAACACGGTTCATTTCTTTATGACTTTGACCCACTATGGTTAATTACAAAATAAATTTAATGCATCATTGTTTGATCGTAGTAGCATCTAATAACCACAACCCAAAACACAGACATGTCTTACACAATATGCTCACTTAATGTCAGAGGTCTTGTAGACAATAAGAAGAGAAAAGAAGTCTTTTATTGGTTAAAAGAAAAAAACTTTACAATTGCTATGCTACAAGAAACACATTTAACTGAAAACAAAATTGATCAGATAAAAAAAGAGTGGCACGGAGAACTTTTCCTTAGTGGCACTCACTCAAATAGTCAAGGGGTAGCTATATTAATAAATTCAGACAATCTTACTCAAGTGGCAGTAACAGAAGTTACAGAACTTGTTAAAGGGCGACTCTTAGCACTTGAGGTTAAAATAAACGAGGAAGAGTTTACACTCATTAATATATATGGCCCAAATAAGGATGATCTTTCAATATTTTCAGAACTAGAAACACACTTGCAGATTCATAATGATAAAAAATTCATAATAGGCGGAGACTTTAACACAGTTTTGGATAGCAATCTTGATAAAAGAAACGGAATCTCAAATACCCATTCACAATGCAGAAAAAAAATACTGCGTATACAAAAAAACTTTAATCTACTTGATATCTGGAGATTATCAAACCCCCTAAAATTGAAATATACATGGTGTTCGAATAATAAACCCCCGATATTCTGTAGGCTAGATTATTTCTTGGTGACTGACACATTTTGTAACATAATTAAAAGTAGTAAGATTCAACAGGGATATAAAAGTGATCATTCCTTAATTTCCTTGAGTATCGATTTTTCAGTGCAAAAAAGAGGTCCAGGATATTTTAAAATAAATAATAGCTTAATTTTGGATGAAACGTATTGTAAAAATGTAATAAATTGTATAAATAATATAGTACATTTTAATAATGACGCAAAACCAGAAGTGTTATGGGATCTTATTAAAAGCAGTATTAGAAACGTTACTATCAAATTTGCATCAAAAAAAAAAAAAAGGAAAATGAGGAAGAAGAAAAGCTACAAAATGAAATCCATATTTTAGAAAATTTAATCATAGCATCAAATTCAACCCAACATACGCAGAAACTTAGTGAAAAGAAAAGCGAATTGCAGACATACTATGATAAAAGAATAAATGGCATTATGATAAGGTCAAAAGCAATACAAATTGAAATGAATGAAAAAAATACAAAATACTTTGCGAACCTAGAAAAAAGACATGCAGAAAGAAAAAATATTCAAAAGCTTGAGGTAAATAACAAAATAATCACAGATGTAAAAGAAATATTAAAAGAATCAACTGCTTATTACAAGAAATTATATGATATAAAGACTTATGAAAATACAAAAATTAATTTTTTCGATTCCTCCATCAATAAATTAAGTAAAGAAGACTCAGAACAATGTGAAGGACTATTAAATGAATATGAATGTAAAATTGCGCTGTCAGAAATGAAAAATGAAAAAAGCCCGGGATCAGATGGTTTAACAGCTGAATTTTATAAACATTTTTGGGAGCATTTAAAGGTGTACTATATTAATGCAATTAATGCTTGTTACCACAAAGCAGAACTTTCTGACCTCCAAAAGCAAAGTATCATATCTCTATTACCAAAACCAGAAAAAGATCTTACAAAATTGTCAAATTGGAGACCCATAAGTCTATTAAATGTAGACTACAAAATTGCAACTAAGGCTATATCAAATAGGTTAAAGAAAATACTTACAAAATTAATAAACCCAAACCAAACTGGTTTTATGAAAGGACGATACATAGGAGAAAATGTCAGACTGATTTTTGAGATAATTGATCACATTGAAACTAACAATTTGAAGGGGTTACTGCTATTTTCTGATTATGAAAAAGCATTCGATACACTAAATCATAATTTTATATTAAGATGTCTCAAACACTTTAATTTTGGAGACAGTCTTATCAGATGGATTGAAACATTCTACAAAAATATAACTGCTGTTATAATAAATAATGGGTTTTTGTCTGAAGAAATATGTATAAAAAGAGGTGTGAGACAAGGTTGTCCTCTGTCTACCTCATTATTTATTCTTTGTATGGAACTACTATCAAATAAAATCTCAAAAGATGAAAGTATAAAAGGAATCACCGTCCATGATACAGAAATAAAACAAACACTTTTTGCTGATGATGCAACTTATGTCAATAATGGTGAAAAAAAATCTTTTGAAAATCTTGTTAATGTTATCACAGAATATGGAAAGATATCCGGACTTCAGTTAAACTTTAATAAATCAATTGTCTTAAGACTGGGGACAATGAAAAAAAGTAACAGTAAATTCTGCAATGAAAAACAATTCAAATGGACTTCTGAAAGTGCAAAAACTCTAGGAATTACGTTTATAGCAAATCATCAAAAACGTCTTGAATTAAATCTAATGCCAAAGATTGATCAGTTTAAAAATTGCCTTAAACAGTGGCAGCATAGAAAATTGACGTTATTAGGCAAAGTAACTGTAATAAAAACATTTGCTCTACCAAAACTCATTTACCCTCTTACAGTCTTACCTAAACCATCAGACATAATTTTAAATGAATTAAATAAAAGTATTTATCATTTTGTATGGGATGGAAAACCAGACAAAATAAAAAGAAAATTACTTACAAAACCATATGAAGATGGAGGGCTAAAACTGACAGATATCTATGCTTTCTTAAATTCCTTAAAATCTTGTTGGGTAAAAAGAATCATTGATGAAAAAAATCAAGGCCACTGGAAATTATTTTACAAACAGTATCTGGAAGACTTGGGCGGAAATCTAATTTTTGATTGCAATTTGATTACACGCGATATAAAAAAGATATGTAAAAATCTATTCCTAAAGGACATACTTATAGCATGGTTTAATATCCAGAATATGAGTCATAAAAACAACATACCTGAAAACTGTCATATCATATGGAACAATTCAAACATAAAAAGTGGAAATAAAACATTATTTGTAAAGGAATGGTACAATTCAATTCAATTCAATTCAATAGTTTATTGTATAATAAGGCCTCCGGCCCATACACAAGTATAATATTATACAAAAGATTTTCATAGAGTGCATTAACATATAGGAACGTAAATACAACAAAGTTGACTATCATACAGAGATTCATGTATCGACATAGTACTTATTTTGTAAATCTCAGTATTGATCAGATTATTGAAAAACTGATAAGTACTCTTCCCTTTTTTGTAATGCATAATATATATACATGGCAACATTGCGTATGATATGTTCATTTTCAGATGACATTAAGTTACTTAACTTGTAAATTGACGTATTCTCAATATATGTATTAGGAATATATTTACAGCGAATGCTGCTATATAACGGACACAAAAATATAAAATGGTATTCGTCTTCAACATAACATTCACAGTAGGGACAGTCTCTTAACTCCCTTTCAATACCAAAATGTCTACCCTTTTCAATCATGAGTGAATGACAAGAACTTCTAAATGCTGCAATACACTTTCTGAATTTGTTGATATCAACAACATTTACATACTTTTCAACTTTATATACTGTTTTGTACTTTGCATAATAAAAAAGTTTTGCGTTATGATAACATCTATCCCTCCATTCCTGGATATACTGGTCCTTTAATCGCTGTACATATTGCAATAGAAACAGATTGGGATTGTCAACATTCTGTGCTTCCCAAACATATCCGTATCCATTTACATACAAGTGAGTTCGTAAATCAGTTACCCAGTTATTATAACCAATACTATCATAATACATTTGCATATTGTAACACATTCGTACGTATCTGTCTTCAGGTAAGTTCAACAAACGTATCCAATATTTAACTGTACGCTTAGCAGCAAAAATATACAACGGGAATCTGCCTAAGTCACCTAAAATTGCATCATTACATGCACCTTTGTTCACTTTCATAAACCTTTTACAAGCAAAAATGTGCACATTTTCAAGACATTTTGGTCGCTTAAGACCCCAAATTTCAGAACCGTACAATGCAATAGATGCAACCTTAGAATCAAATATTTTGAAGAACGTTGTATATGGAAGACATGGATAATTGTACAATGAACTAAACAAATGCATTAGTACTTTCTTTGCCTTAAGCGACATGGCCTCTGCCATTTTGTACATAGAAAGCTTATTTGAAAAATATATTCCAACGTAAGTAAAACCATTAACTACTTCTATGTCCAATTCATTGTAATTCCATCGTTCCCTTACACTTAATCTACCTCCTCGTTTAAAAACAAGAACTTTTGATTTAGCTGTATTTACAACCAGTTTACTATCTATACAAAAATGTTTCAATATATTCAATTGCTTTTGCAGTCCGACAACCGTGTCAGATATAAAGGCTATGTCATCTGCAAACATAAGCAAAAATATTTCTACAATATGAGGAAATAATTGTATACCTCTTATTCTATTTTTACATAACAGTGAGTACAGTTCATCGATAAACAATGCAAAAAGAATTGGACTCAAATTACAGCCCTGACGCAATCCGATGGGACATTCGAAACTTTTTGTTATACCATTGTTAGTTCTAACACACGCTTTTACAGAAACATATATAGACTGTATTGCATTATATAAGTTACCTTTTATGCCACCTTTTCTTAGAACTTCATACAATATGTTGTGATCCACAGAATCAAACGCTTTTTGAAAGTCAATAAATGCTACGTACAATGTTTTCTTTTTCATACATAAATATTTACTTACAATGGCTTGAAGAATAAAAGCATTATCTACAGTGCAATATCCTGATCGAAAGCCCGCTTGGGCTTCACAAATTTTACAATAAGCATTTACATAAAATGTCAAACGCTTTGTGATAATTGATATATAAACTTTGCTCAGAACATCTAATAAAGCTATACCACGATAATTATTTGGGTTATTTACACTACCCTTTTTGTAGAGGGGTATAACAACTGTTTTTGTCCATTGATTTGGGAATTCACCTTTGTGAAACAATCTATTAAACAACTTACGAATGAAAGGTAAAAGCACATTTACACCATATACTAAATGCTGTGGAATAATCACTCCACCAGTAGCTTTATTCAATTTCAAAGACTTTATACTATCATTTATTTCCTCGTCTGTGATACTGGAATTGAAAATTAATTGTTCAATATCATCAAAATCATCAGTTTCATTTTCAGCATCAATGTGTTCTTCATTCTCTGAATCTACATTGTTCACATGTGTAAAAAGATTGCTAAAATGATTAAACCAATCGTCCAATGAAATATTTGGTTCCGTTCTTGGTTTATTAGTCAGTTTTTTAACCTCAACCCAAAAACTTTTCGAGTTACCAGTTGTATTTTCTAATTTCGACAATGCATTTTTATTAAATACAAACCTTTTACGTTTACATATATTCTTATAAACATGTTTACTATTTACATATAACAATAAGTCATTTTCACTTGGCTAGACCGAAAACGATTCAATTGTTTTCTTGTATCAGCCTTGGCTTGTTTGCAGTCAGTGTCGAACCATGGCTTATGGTTCCTAGATTTACCACCATAGTGTTTCAATTTCTTAAATGCAACACTACTGTTCAGTATGGCATCTTCAAATGCACTTATTACCGAATTTATGTCACTGGTGTCATCATTTAATAGTGTTTCTACGTTATCAAAACTCCCATTAATAACATTTTCTGCTAGGTATCTATTATATTCACTGCAATTGTCATCTGTCAGATTATATTTAAAACATGTATTGCTACCGGTGCCGTTACTTTTGGAACTATGAACAACATCTGGCACTTTCAGAGATAGTGATAATGGAAAATGACAACTTTCACTATTCTCTAAAATTTCAAAATTGCTGATAATATCAAACAAATTTTTAGACACTATAAAATAGTCAATAGTACTACTACCATTTTGGTTTAAGAATGTACATCCACTACTATGGGGACCGAACCGCCCATTAACAATGAAACAACCAAATGTTTGACAAAAAGATATAAGTTGGCGCCCATAAGCATTCACTATTTTATCTGATGCAAATCTATCTTTATGTACGTTGCAGTCTAAAATATCATGAAATTCATACAGATCTGGTATATACACACTGGAGGTAGTAAAATCAGGAAGATTGGCAGTCCGCGCATTAAAATCACCATTTAGCAGAAGCTCCGTATCTATATAATCTGTACTTATACACTCTTCTAATTGCTCAAAGCCTGACGTTAGGACATCGTCATAAAAAGGAGAATTGACAGGTGGAATATAAATAGCAACGTATAAAACACTTCGAGGTGTATCAAATAATAGTTTGTCAAAAAGAAGTATAACACCGTACTTAAAATTCTCACATACGCGTTTGACATATTTTGATAGTTTACTTTTAATCACTACAGTAACACCTCCCATTGGTCTTCCACCCGTTTTAGACCGTTGAGCTTTACAAGAATATGAAACATGATCTGTAAAATACTCGTCACAAACGTCAGCGTTGATATCCCATGTTTCTTGAAAACTAATCAAATCATAAGAAGAAAGCATTTCAGATAATTCATATCCAGTTAATTTTGACTTCAACCCTTCAATATTCCAACTCAGTAACTTTATGTTCGCACAAATACTAGTAAATTCTTGTGTTGGACCTTGACCGCCGTCCTATTTTCGAAAAGGGCTGCCCCCAATACCACTTACAGAAGGTGTCGCCTCCATGCTCTCTTCGGTTAACAGTTCAGCGTATTTATCTGATTGACGAGCACCGCGCCGAAATACACGAGGTCTAGATTCATTTTCAGGGTTTACTTTTGTGTATGTCACCAATTTGTCGCCTTTAAAGTAGCCATGTAAGCCCCTCAACTTCGCTTGTTTTAATTCTTGGCGCTGTATAAATGAGAGATCGTTTGAAATTCGTATACCCTTAATGCGCAACTTGTCTCGAAAATTAAATAGTCTAAATTTGTCGTCACTGTTTGCAAACTGAACAATAACCATTCTACCGTTACCATCATTAGTATCAACAACACCAACCCGCTTTGCTTTTATTAAAGTATTACTATCAGATTTGGCTTCCAACGTATCAGCTTCTTTTAATACTTCATCTTCCACTAGCTCTTTCAAACTGTATTCCTCAGATTCGCTCTCTTTCAAACCAAAAATTCTCATCGAACACTTTAATCTCTCTGATTCTGAAATAAACAACTGCTTTTCAATGTTCTGTATACGCGAATCTCTTCTGTCTTCACCATATGACACAGCTTCCATATCACCAGTCAGTACATCTTGGTCATACCGCAAACCATCAACTTTCTCTTCGACAAATCTCAATCTGCCGTCCATTTCCTTTTGATTAAATTCAACACCGTCGACCTTTTTGCGCATAAAACTCAGCTCTGACTTCATAAGCATAATCTCAGACTTAACACCCCTTACTTCATTTTTGACATCACCTATTTCATTCCGTGTCTCTCTGATAGCATCCAATATAGCTTGTGTATTCTTATCTGTAATGCCACTTTCGGGTCCCGGATTTAACTCTATGTCTGCTGCCAAAATTAATAATCTTCTAGCATATGCATAGTTCGCACCATGGCTCAATTGCACACAGTCGCTAGATGTACCGTGAGATGTAGAAGACATACTAACACTATCGCATAAAATGATGTCATGTCCGGCAAAGTTGTCAATATAGTACTTATTGCCCCACACAACCCCGTACAGTGCAAGAAAACAGAGAAGGAAAAATACATTGACCACAAAACTTCTCAGATGTATGTCAGTACTAGAATGTGTCCGCTTATATTTCCCATATTTTGTTTGCCTCGTACGTGTTCTGTAACACAACATAAACGTGCCGATTCTAACTCTATATGCCATTAAGTCGATCCCCATCGTTGTTTTCGAAGTGCAAACTGTACACGACTTTGTGGTCCTTTTACGCTTCCGTAGAAAAATAAACCAATACTACACAGTCACAGGTGTGATAGTTTATACTATACTCATGGTATGATAAGGGAATCACATTTGTAGAACAATTTTATGACTTTAGGATAAACAAATTCTATCCTTTCGATGAAGCAAAGCGATTATATAATCTTTCACCAAGTAGCTTCATGGATTATCATAAAGTTATTAATGCCATATCTGTCTTTAAGTCACTCAAGTTAAGAAAAGAAATTCTTACCCAAAGCAGAGTTGAAACATTAAGGGAAAAAATAGAAAAAGTAAAATATCCAAATAAATTGCTATATAACATACAAATGAAAAATATGGAAGAAGAGACAGTCACTTCATGCAAAAAATGGGCAAATATTTTTGGTACAGAGAATGAACAGACTTGGAGAAAAATATTTTCAATCCCCTTTATTTCAACAAATGATACCATTCTGAGAAATTTCCAGTATAAATTTCTGATGAGAATAATACCAACCAATACATATCTACATAAATGTAAACTTTCAACATCAAGGCTTTGTGACTTTTGCAATATGCATGACGAAACAATGGAACATCTTTTCTGGGAATGCCCAGTTGCACAAAATATTTGGAATAGACTCAGTAATTATTTAAAAACAAAAAATATTGATGTCAAATTCAGTCTTTATACAGTGTGTTTTGGTATTCAAGAACATGGTGAAATTAACAATGCCCTAAATTATATCATAATTCTATGTAAATTCCATTTTATTAAAATGAAAAACTGCAAAACAATTCCAAGAATAGAAAGCTTCAAAATTTATTTAGAAAATAGAATCTTATTGGAAAAAGAAATAGCCTTTAAAAAGAACAATCTAGACTTTTTTTATAAAAAATGGCAAAGATTCTCATGACATCTTTATTTATCTATTTAATACTCAAACTAACAAAACATGTAAATGTAAACAAACGTTGCAAATGATGCTACGATCAAACTTTGTTCTCCCCATCCATGACCCCCCCCCCCCCACGCATTATTCTCTTTCTTTTTTTTTTCAAATTTTCTAGCCTTTTCTTTGTTTATCTATCAAATAAGTTTGCCTTTACTATTAAGTGGGATGAAAAAAATATTTAACATCAATATTATTACATTATTTTTTATTCAGTACATGATACATATAACACTATAAAAACATGATTTTTTAATTTTTTTTAATGGAAAGTCATTAAACCTTATGTAAAACATTAAAACCTGTATTGTACCATGTACCCCCCCCCCCTCCCCCACCCCGGGGTCAATTTTGATCCAGGAGTCATAATTTGAACAATCTCGGTAGACGTCCACTAGACAATGCCACATGCTAAATATCTAAGCTCTCGGCCTAAAGGCTTTAGAGAAAAAGATTCTTTAATTTTTCCTATTTGTTGCCATAGCAACCAGAGTTCTGCATGGAATGGAATTGTTTGAACAGTTTTGATAGAGCTTCATGTAAGAACATCCCTGCAAAGTTTCATCAACATTGGTGCAATGGTTTCAGAGGAGAATGATGTTGTTAAAGGAAATGGTGGATGGACAGACAGACGGACAGACGACAAACGGAATGTGATTCTAATAGCTGGTGAGCTAATAACTGAAATATACTTAATTGAGGAAGTAAACTATAACATAGTTCATACAGAAGTTCCGAGACAAAATTCAAGTACTTTTCAAGGACTTTTTTCTCATTATCAAGGACTAAAATGAAAAAGAAAACTCCGACATCATGTTGGGATACGTAGTCAAATGTCGCCTTAAAATACACTTGAAACATAATTTAATATAATGTATCTTGGTTATTCAAATTAATCATCAAGCAGGATTATTTGTCATGAGGAACGACTGTTTTGACTCATTGGAACGTTTATTTGTCAGATTTTGTTTATAAATGCTTTTCTTCTTGTTGATGACTCTTCAACTCACTTTCATCCATAATGCGCTCTGTATCATTTTATCCAACACAATGCAAGTACACTTGTGTTTGTTCTCCTTAAAAACCTTTATCCATGCTTTATAATTATCATTTGTGAGCAAAGTCGATGAGAAAATGCACTTATTTCGGCTAATTTTCACAAATTTTCCACGACCATGACTTTTGGTAAAGGGAAATCACTCCGGAAGCAAGCGTGCCTAAATTCCCGAATCCGTTACGTAGTTGATATACCACACATGAGCTGCTTCAATGAACCGATTCAGACTGTTTTCTCATCATTTTAGGTGTGATACAATTATTTTGGACGTTTTTTTAAGCGGAACATACAAATTCAATGTCTTTTTAAAGAAATTCACTCAACGTTGGGCGGTCGAAACCACCCCCGATTTTAACCGGTTAAAACCGCCCCGGTCAATACTCCAAAAGTGGTCAATACCGGTCAATACTGATCTTGGTGGACAATTGAATGTTTTCTAATAATTTTTAGTTATTTTAATGTAAACAAGAGCCGGACAACTAAATCTGATAAAGGGGAATAACTCTAAAAGTAGGCAAGGTAGAGTTATTGTTCTTGCACACTGCACTTCCTACCAATGTGCTATGTCAGTGTATTAAGTTTGAAGAAAATCCCTCAAGTACTTTTGGAGTTATGCTTCGGACAAGTAAATCTGATAAAGGGGAATAACTCTAAAAGTAGGCAAAGTAGAGTTATTGTTCTTGCACACTGCACTTTCTACTAATGTGCTATGTCAGTGTATTAAGTTTGAAGTAAATACCTCAAGTACTTTTGGAGTTATGCTCCGGACAAAACTTTTAGAGTAAATCTGATAAAGGGGAATAACTCTAAAAGTAGGCAAGGTAGAGTTATTGTTCTTGCACACTGCACTTCCTACCAATGTGCTATGTCAGTGTATTAAGTTTGAAGAAAATCCCTCAAGTACTTTTGGAGTTATGCTCCGGACAAAGTTTTTCAAGTAAATCTGATAAAAGGGGAATAACTCTAAAAGTAGGCAAGGTAGAGTTATTGTTTTTACACACTGCACTTCCTCCCAATGTGCTCTGTCAGTGTATGAAGTTTGAAGAAAATCGCTCAAGTACTTTTGGAGTTATGCTCCGGACAAAATTGGGACGGACGGACGGACAAAGAGCATTTCTAATATCCCCTTCGCCTTCGGCGGGGGGATAAAAAATGAACTAATACTACATATTGATGATAAAGATGACAGTCTGAGTCAGCTTAATCCACTGGTCAATACCTCCTAAGTGGCCATTCAATATAAGTTAATATTGGCTGTTAAGTCTATTGTGGCCAATACTAGTCAACTGGTCATTCGTTGTGGTCAATTGAATATTTTCTTGAAGTGCCTAGCTAAAATATCCAATTTAGAAGTCAAGTAAATCAAATATAAGAATTCAAATAAATAATTAAAGGTATTGCTCTGTTAAAATGCTTCTGTCCCATACCTCCGTAGTGAAGTAAATATTTGCTGTTTGGTCAGTACAGGTCAATTGATTGAACTGAGTGCTGTTTCTTGATGATGTTACTTAAACTGTAAACATACTGTTGACATTGTCTTACTGGAATTACACAAGTGTGAAGTGTGGCAGGTTAATTGCTACCAGGGCAGCTTAGGTGTGAATAACACCTCTGCAAAGGAGTCCAACTGTTTTGATACATTGTAGCAAATATACCATTCCTCCTGACAGTTAATCAGTCTCTTAGACCTATAATTTTGAATTGACCACAGTACAATTCATTTGGATTCAATGAAAAACATTATTCTCAACAAACTATTAAATGGTCAATATAATTATTTTATGTTTAAACTATTGCGAATAAGCTATAAAGTTATGAAAGTTTAGATAGAAACCTAAGGAATATTTAAGTGATAATAGACATAATCTTTCAATCAACCAGTATTGACCAGTAATGACCAGTATTGACCGGTTTTAACCAGTATTGATCACCGGCCCGGTCAATACTCATATTGACCGGCCGATTGCCAACATTGAATTCACTAGTTTTATTTTCAAATTCAAGTACTTTTCAACAGGGCCTGTTTTCAAGGACTTTTTCCCAGCACAGAATTCAAGTACTTTTCGAAGTAAATATTACCTTTGTAATGTACAATGATTAGACTGAAATAAACAATAAAATCTTAAATCTGTAAGTGTAATTTGCATATTATTTGTAGTAAATACATCAGGGCCTTCAAATTGAAATACCCTGAAAACATATATGAAGCATCAATTATGAACCAATCAAAATATAATCATTTATAGAATTGATTGCCAAATGCTTTCCCAGGATGATTCAATGATAATGTGTGTGTGATGTACACTCGAAGTACCAGTTTCAGTGACCCTTAGAATACTTCTGGCTGAATTACCAAATCTTTTGAAAAAAGCCTAGTCTGTTTATGGATTACTATTGTGTTATCTGTCACCAATCTGTGTGATGTATAATAAAGTGGAAACTACTCCAACAAAAAATTTATCACAGTTTATCATAAGCACACCTGTTTTGCATTACAGATACTCCGCTGTACCTATTTCAGTGACCCCTACTTCATTTGTAAACAAGTGACAATAGCCGGTGATTGGCATTTGCGCAAAGTTGACTTTCACAAAAAATAATTAATATCAAGAGCGAGCCTTGTTTATAATGAGATACAGAGCACATTCATTTTAATGGTTACACCATATATAAATACTATGAAGCACAAGGGGTGGGGTGCAAAGAGTGGGCAAAATTATGGGGGGTTTTTTATAAAATTTTATGGTATTGAGTTGTATTATGCAACAAGAATGTGTTTACCATATCTCATAAAAATATTAAGACATTTGCCACCTTATTTAAAAAATGTCAGATTTGAAAGTTAATCACCACTTCTCAGATCGGCCATTTTTTCATGTAAAAGCTATAAGCAGATCATTTGCTTCAAAATTGTCTTTTATCAACAAGTATATATATACTAATTTATTTATTCTCGACTGCGAAACAAGTTCTTACAACTTAGACTAATCGCTCTTGAGACTCATTCCAGATGGAATCAACCTCGAAGAGAGAGAGGCAATGTGGAATTATTTGTGTCTTACCTAAGGACACTACCGACATGGTGATGGTAGGGATCGAACCCGGGGCCCTTCGATCCTGAGGTGAACGTGCTACCACTGCGCCACGGCGGCTCCACGAAGTTTTTTTTATCAAGAAGTTTTTATTGGTCAGTTATATCTGCATACAAAAAGGGAGAAAATAAGACAACAGCTAGTCACATGAATAAAGAAATTTAGTTGAAATTATGTTTTTGACCACAGATCTACATCTCAACTTAAAAGTGTAAAAAAGTAATAAAAAAAGGCCTCAAAAGTAGGGTTACCCTGGACATATCAACCACATGATTAAACTGTCGCTGTCAGCAACTTTTCTTCCAGTCTGAAGAAAGCCAAGATGGTATAGTTTACAACCCTGGTATAAATAGTTATCCAAAATATTGCACTTAGAAATGACTGCATAATTTCAAAGGGTCACCGAAACAGGGCTGTCACTGAAACTGGGCCACCTATGATATATACACAGTTTTTAAAGCTTTATTTCATGCATGGGTTTTAAAGCTTTATTTCACAAAGTTGGTGTAAATTCCTCGAAATTTGCTGCCGAGTTTTGCATTTGGATTCACGTGACACTTTTTGTTCACTGCTGCATGCCAAATATCTAAGCTCTAGGCTTTGTGATTACAGAGTAAAAGATTTTCTTTTGATTTCACCTGGACAACTCTAAAATGTCAAACTGTAAAATAGGTTTGCCTTCAAAGCAGGTTTCCATCTTGATCAGCTTGGTCCAGATTTCATATTCTTCCAATGAAACGATTTTGGATATGTACCGTAGTAGCCAAAGCTTAATGGTTCATGTAATTTTTGCTAAGGAAACATGACGTTTTAGATCAAAACTTGCACGATTTGCTTACCGGATTCTGCAAAATCACCAAAGTCAAACAGACGCTTTTGAAATCATGCGTCTGGTTAGATTTTTGGTTAAATGCTACTAAATTCTAGAGACAGTGGACAAATGCAAAGAGGCCAGGCACGCTTGAATCATATTTTACAAAGTATATAATTATAGACTTTATTCATACTTTGTTAATAAACCAAACGTGCCTAACCCCTTTGTGACATTGTTATAATACAACAATATTTAAATGTAAATACAAGAAGAGCTGAGGTCCGTCTATATATTTCCACCAACACACCCAAGATACCTAAAGACTACTCCAAGACACACTAAGAACAACCTCAAGACCCTTTAAAATTGTTACTTACGTATTTCTCTCCACCAGAATAACGTCCTTTACTAGTATTTTGCGATTTGTTACCATATATATATTATCCCTTAATATTCAAATTGTAATATGAGTTTGGTGATAACCATGTTTTTGTTAAAATAATGATATCATGATCATTAATAATGTCAAAAAAATCGGAATCTGAAAGTTTCCGGACTAAACCATTTATGTTCCATGAGACAATATCCAATTGCTCTTCTCAGTGACGCCCCTAATAGGCAACAGATGACGGTGCTTTATATTCGGTGTCATTTATATATAATTTTTCGCCTATGAACCTAATTTCATTCCCTTTCTCTTTGTCCCTTTGAAAAACTGAACTCAGATTTCTTCTAACATCGCGCCATTTCTTGGGTAGTTGAACCCCGACCCCGATGAAATACAGTGGGACAGTTATTATTTCTTAAATTCCATTACCAAGACCAAATTGAATTTTCTTTTAAATCTGGAATTGTAACGGGTGTCTTCTCAGAAGGAAAAATATGACATACTGCATTGAATGTGACCATATTGTGTTGAGAATTTGAGTTTAACAAAAGTATCAATAGCTTATATTTTGCATTTTCAAAAACGAAAGTAGGTATTGAAGTTTTCAAATATCTTTGTAATTTTCCAAAAATCTCAAAGCTAGAGGCTATAAATGGGTTGTATATTATGAATTAGCATGCCTATTTTTGATTATAGCTTCCAGTGATATGCAACAATTTTTCTGACTGTTTACAACATGCAATCAAGCGAAAGTAGGACAAAAATACCACCCAGGTCAATCTAAGGAAATACAAAAACATTCACTCGGTTCTCTGCAGCAGTATTTCAATAAGGGGAATACTCCATGGCAATTGTAAAGTTTAAGAAGCCAGTTTCAAACTGTATTTCCCTGTCACAATTCTAGAAAATTCAATATTGTCTTAGTAATCTGGACCTTTAATTAAATAAGAGTATCATGACTTTGTAATGTTTGCACAATTGTATGAATTAAACATCTAGTTATTTCAGTTAAGGCATTTTAAAATTGAAAGTTGATACTAAGCGTCAAACAAAAACATGTGTACCGAAGACAGCACTGGTGGTTCCTGTAAGGTTGCACGTGGTCCAGTATGCTGTTACATCCGCGCTCGAAATGTATTTACTACACGGCGGAACTCTGACTATATTTCATTGAATGATAAAATACGTATATACTCTTTATTTCCACTTTTACGTGATTTTAGATAACAGTATAGCATACAAACATATATACAAACAAATATACAAGATCAAAGTCATTTAAACATACACAATTGAAGGAAGAGTTACATATGCACAAATTAATATACATTGTATATATCAAGTAATATAATGAATTACCATTATATTCAGAATAGTTCTGTTTGAATTTAATGTTTAGGCAACTATATGTACAAATACATTTATGCATCCACAGTTAGAAATAAACATATAAACATTTGAATTGATAACTATATATAGCTGTTCATTTGTGAAAATTCAAAGATACTTTTCTTCATGTTTTTCAACAGTTTGAACTGGAAGATGACGGAACATTCTTTTCGAAGAAATAATTTGTCAAAGTTAAGAAAGTTCACACTTGATATAGCACCGACGTCACCCTGGAAAGATGTCATATCTTGTCGAAAAACGAAACACAAGATATTTTAAAGGTGTTGCTGTGACGTTAACGTTTGCGTACATTTATGCAGGTTTCGTATAGATTTTTGATTTTATAAATAAACTATATATATATATATAAATAAACTGCATATAGCGCCCTGGCTCGGTGTTACAAGGGAAGTGATTTGGAGTGTCCGGATTTAGTAATTTTCGCAAGAATTGTTAATCATTACCTGTGTGTAAATAATGATAGAGCCCAAAACCGAAATATTGCTGAATATCGTAAAGGAATGACATTCTGTGTTTAACGAATCCTTTACATTCTGCTACTACATGCTTCATTATGTCATACTTAGATAAGCTACATACGGTGCAAACATGTTTGAGAGCAGGCTGAGTGAAGCTGAGAATTTGAACAGCGCATTGTATAATGTAACGATGCTGGCTTTAGGCTGTCTAGCGTATATAATTTGCATGGGGATATATTAAAGTGTATCGCCCTAAATCTGTCAAATTCATCATTTGAAGCAAGCAGTTGTTCCCAGCTAATGTCATATTGAAATTCAATATTGTATTCTAACAATTTGTTTCCAATTTCTTAATTTTTGTAGGAACACTGCATATTTGATGTATTCACTCAGGAAATATAATATATTGTATTTAACAAGGGTTCTACAAGTATCAGGAATGAATCCTTTTTGGTTTGTTGCCCCTCTAAGCATATAGAAATGCAATCTAAAATCAAATAATTCTAAAGTTCACTCTTTACTAAATATTTTGAATTGTTTCATAATTATTCTCCCTTCGGAGTTACTTTTTGTGTAAAATCAAATATGTGTCTTGCAAGACAGTAGGTAGGCATGGTGCACAACTTTTGCAAGAACCTGAGTTTGCGTTTTACTATATAGGTTTCGAACTCGCCATCCCAAGAGAGATAGTGCCATGTTAGTGCGGGTTATTACAGGTAATTTCTGTATTTGTTTAGCAGCTAGTCTAATGAATCTTTCTAGACTGAGTAAATCGTTTGTGCTCACTGCCGTATAGCGCAATTGGCATAGTCACTTTTTCAACTATGCTTGTTAATACTGTGGTATTTATTTCGCCAGGTGTAGATTGTAGGACAAGATTGAAAACTGGGACGATTTTGCGTTTCTACAACGGGCTGAAATTGCATTTGATACTTTTTAAGTATTTGCCAGCTCTATACCAACGTGTCTTACATTGCTACATGACTGCAATACAGAATGACCAAAGACAGTTGAGAATACACATTTTTGTGGTGAATTACCAAAAACTACAAGTTTGGATTTGGATTCATTAAACATGTATCTCCATAAAGATGACAGGTTAAACGCTGTTCTCAGCGTCTGACAGAAAAATGGCTTTTATTATACAGTTGTCATAGTAATGGAATGATAAATATAATTATGTGTACAGGAAAACACTATATTGCTGCCAGAGATGGAGGTCAGATAGAACAGCTGACCAGAGCAACCCAGGTCCATATATATTTTGTGCTTGATACATATCTGAATATTGGGAGACTCTTGTTCAAATATGTCAATCTATCCGTTGAATTTCGCTTGATAACACTCTATTGGTCACAATTTTTATTTGAGTTTCATGAAACTTGCTCAGAAGGTCGACTGCAACCTGAGATGATCCTTTTGTATAGGGGTCAGTGGGTCAAGGGAGTTTCCTTGATAACATTCTTCAGATCAATATAGTTTCTTTCAACTTGCCCAGAAGGTTGCCTGCAACATGAAGACAATGTCTTTTAAATACTATTTGAAAGTCCTTGATGAAGATGATCCCTACTCTTTTAGGGTCAAACCCGTTGATAAATTCCCATTATAGACAGTTTCTTATTTCATAGTTTTAGAATAGAGCCCACATCCTATGCTGTCGCCCGATATAGGTATTGCCTATTTTCATATTATATATATTTTTGATCGAGATCCGGAACCGCGGGAACTGCCGTTTACACCTGGCCGTAATAACTACGGAATGATTTTCTCACGGTAACGCCACAACATTATGCGCGCATCAGCCCAAGTTATCCCAAGAATTAAAGCGAAGGAGGGAGAATAAGCATTAGCCTGGACACATGTTAGACACATTCAAGTTTTCTTTATTATATTTGATTATTGTACTTGTTTGGATTATGCTATATTTTACTTTTGGGGCGAAAGAACGGAAAGTTGTGTCCCTTTGATAGCCATCCCCCTAGGTGTGACGTCAGACTTTGGGAAACCTAGTCTTACTTTCGGTTGACATTATAAAGTTGTCCGCCCCCAACCTCTCACTTTGATGTACAAATAGCAGGGAACACATCTCCAACAAAATTCTATTGGTCACTTACAAACGCAATATGATCAAATATTTAAATTTAACCGGATACCTCTACGAGACCAGTTTCCGAATCATACCAGTTTCCGACTAGGCAGTGGCTAGAGTTACGGTACCGTAACTCTAGCCTCCGAGTCTAGAGTTACGGAAGTTCCGTATCTCTAGCAAAACCCTATGAGGAAAGGCTAGAGTTACGGAAGTTTATAAAGGTATGTATATTGCTTTAATATATGCATGATAATGTGATGTAAACTAAATATTTCGCCAGTAATCGTGAATAAACTGATCTGTTGTATATACGACAATTTCACAGGCGCCATTTTGGTTATACTTAATATAATGCTAATATCGGAACTATCACTGTCATGCTATATACTCATGCACATATTTATGTGTTCTCTGTTAACAAACAACGTTAATAAAGCAATAGTAAGATAAAGAAAAGAAGAATATTAGAATTCTAAGAGCACGATAAACGTAAACAAAAAAACACGAAATTTTTTAATTTAACAGCTGTACTTTCGATCACAATTATTTTTTTGTCACGATCTGAGTGCCTTCTCGTGGTGTGCCTTAGATGTAGTCAGACAATTAAATACAAAAACAACATGTGTCAACAACATATTTTACTTAACTTCTATCATGCTTCGCACAAAATGTGATATAATTGTCCAACTACAATGGAACGCTCAAGTAAAGACGAATATAACAATGATATTTCCGCCAATGTATTATGTATTACCAAAATGGCGGCTATGAAGACGCTGCATTTGCCGACAGATCGGTTTATTCACTATTACTGGTGAAATATTTAAGTTTACAATACATCATCATGCATATTTAAAGAAACATACATATGCCTTTATAAACTTCCGTAACTCTAGCCTTTCCTCATAGGGTTTTGCTAGAGATACGGAACTTCCGTAACTCTAGACTCGGAGGCTAGAGTTACGGTACCGTAACTCTAGCCACTGCCTTCCGACTACTTGTTATCATAGCTTTCACGTAACTCTTCAGAACGGGAGTACTATATAGTTTCGAACAACATCATCCAAACAAGCAGCGAACAAAAATTCATTTTCTTAAGATAGGTAGTTTCAAAGAAATTCTACATTATACATCTGTCACTGAAATTGCTAGCAAAATATGGCACAGATCAAGTGTTGTGAAATGATAACACAGTGGTGTACGAAATGGAGCGGCACGGAACGGATAATAGTCAGAAACTCATTACAAGCGTCGGAAAAGTAGGGAAAGGAATTTACAATTTAGAAAATAAAAGTTCTCATAGATTTAAAACTGTTAAGGAAAAAATTATGTCGGAAACTGGTCCTGTACCTTAAGTTATGAGCATTAACTAGGCTGTCCTTTCAGGGCCCCAAATTTGCTACGCATGCGCAAAAGACACTGGTCTTGTATACATCATTGAAAAGGGGAATAACTGACGTTCGTAAATGTGTAGATGACTTTTGTTTATGAGACACATTTAAGAAAATTTATACAGAAAACCTCGATTTTTTGTCGGAAACTGGTCTCATACCAGTAGAGTGGGTGGACCAATGCTCGGCGTAAAAATTCCATGTAAAAAATCATCAGCAGGAATCTATGTCAACTAACCTCAAATGTTTATGCTCAGTTTGAAGACCAATCTCAACCTTTCAACCGTCGTTGTTTACGTATTTAAAGTCACATGGTGACATACTTGGTGGGAGCTAAATATAGGCCTAGTAAAACTGGTCCGAAATTCTACCACAGCTCGGCGTACGCCAGATACACTCCAATGTTTTGCTTTACTTGTACTTGCTTCTTAAGTATAAGGGGTGTTGATAATACACCCATAAAAGTGAGCTGTCTGGCTATTATCAGCATCACAGGGGGTAGGGGTGAACCTTTGACTCCCAAATGGCACTTCCTCTACAAAAAATGTTTTCCTATTGAATATGTGTTTTCTGAACATTTTCTGTCTCTCTTTGACGAAAACCCATTTTACATATATCTAGCCTCAATATTTCGACTGCAAGACGATTTTACAAACTGATATTACACTGATATTACATAGATGTCTGTCTTTACGTCTCAACGAGTTAGGGTAAAAATTGTAGCGGAAATCTAACTGATTTAAATTCCCTTTTTTTCACTGCAACATGAAATTTTTCACACTAGCATGTTTGTTGTTAAAATATTAATAAAATGACAAATATTAACTAAAAATTCTTGTTTAGCATAACACATTACCTCGCAGTCGTTTACATGTTGATGTGTAAACGTGATAACCAATGAAAACGTTTCCTTGAATTCAAGCTTATTGTTACACCGCAGAAAAACGCATACTGTATACTTGAAGTAACCGCTTACAATTAACTTAAAAAATGATATATCTGTTATTTTATAGTGCTAGAAAGGCAACAACTAGTTTACTATATTTGCCAAAATCATGTTCGAAATTCCGGAATACCCGAGAAGAAAAAGTATCTAACATTCTATGTATTTACATACATTATTTGATCGTAACATGTGTTAGGCAGAAATTTTGAAAATCATTCTATTATCAGATCATAGTTTGAGTATTCCCCGTAAAATATTGAGGTTGTATACTGAAGCGATGAGCTATTTTCCATTGACGTGTTTCATCTTAGGGACATGCACATCACATCATAGTTTGTGTGCAAAACTTCTACTTTTCACAGCCGATATGGTATATTCGACGTGTAGGCAACTTTGTATGGTTAGTACAACGCGTTGCAGTTGGGTTTGCTATCTTGGCAATCGATACAGATATAATCTTACGTCACTCATAGCGCAATTTTGAAGCTTTTATTAGAGATAGTTTATAGGTTAACTCCTCCCCATTCAAAAACATTTAGGTGCGAGCGTCCAGCTTCTTTCTCACGTTGTCAATTTGCTCCGCCCAAAAACCCGCATGGTAAACTTCACGTATGTATTTTAATGCAAGTGACAAACAGTATTTAATAATGTTAAATATAGGTTTCTCCGCATATTTTGTAGTGACTTAGAGATAAATTATATAGATCTTCTGTTTTATTTAAATGTTGATTAATATATACTCTTTTAAAAGAGATCTCTTTCAATCACAGTGATTGAGCTATGGTATCATTGCATTTATTATAAGTGTAGACCGTAAGTTTATGAATTAGTATACATGTAAATTATGTTCGCGGAACTTTACACACCGGAATTCCGTTGCAGTAACATGTTATCCTACACAATTCATAATGACGTCTGGTGAACAAAAATATCTTGTGATGCATTTTTCATAAAATGCGTTTTTCAGTCTGTTTCTCAACTCACCTTGTCAATTTTGTTTGCCAAAGTGGAAAAAATTTCAACGAAAGTAATTAAATTGACAAAATTATCAATAATTGAGGACATCGATAACTGATTTCGCAGCGTAAAAAATATGTTTGTCTCCGGCAGTACTGGGACTTCTTTATTTCGCAGAGCGTCACCACAAAAGGTAAGGAAGTCTACTGACATACTTAGTATCAAATGCCGTACCGTACGTACTGACATAATCAGTGCATCTGCCAAAAAAAATACAAATCAATGAAAAGGGGTGTAGTTACTTCGGCCATAAAAATGAAACGGCAGACATGACAGTCAGACCAGTAGATTAATAACAATTATCTAATTTGTTTCACTTTATCTCATGTATTTACATGTACATGTATTTCAATTCTTTTTTATTCCAACCAATATAAAAAGTGTTGGATACTGCATCCTGACCAATTCAATTTACCACCCGTAGTCATACATGAGCGAAATGTTGGACACATGACTGCAGAGTTACACGATTACTCAAAACTTAGTAAATTTATTTCGGCTTTTTAGCTCACCTGGCTACGCCAGGGTGAGCTTTTCTGATCGATGATTGTCCGTCATCCGTCAACATTTTGATTCAAATGACATCTCCTCTGAAACCTCTAGGCCAATGTTGATAAAACTATGCAGGAATGTTCCTTGCATGAAGCTCTACCAAAATTGTTCAAAGAATTCCATTCCATGCAGAACTCTGGTTGCTATGGCAACAAATAGGAAAAACTTTAAAAATCTTCTTCTCTAAAACCACAAGGCCTACTGCTTAGATATTTGGCATGTAGCATTGTCTAGTGGACCTCTACCAAGATTGTTCAAATTATGACCCCCGGGTCAAAATTGACCCCGCACGGGTGGGCACTTAGTTTTTGCATAGGCATATATAGGAAAAACTTTAAAAATCTTCTTCTCTGAAACAACAAGGCCTAGAGCTAAGATATTTGGCATGTAGCATTGGCTAGTAGACGTCTACCTAGATTGTTCAAATTATGAGCCCCGGGTCCAAATTGACCCCGCGGGGGTGGTCACTTAGTTTTGCATAGGAATATATAGTAAAAACTTTAAAAATCTTTTTCTCTGAAACCACAAGACGTAGAGCTTAGATATTTGGCATGTAGCATTTCCTAGTAGACCTCTTCAAAGTTTGTTCAAATTATGCCCCTGGGGTCAAAATTGACCTTGCCGGGGGGGGGCGATCATTTGTTTCACAAAGGTGTATATAGGAAAACTTATTTGGTATATAACATTATCTAGTGATCTTCCACCAGGCAAGTGGACTTATACCAAGGTGAGCGATATAGGGCCATCTTGGCCCTCTTGTTTCACATTTTGAAGAAGAAACATTCGACGAATGATAAAGAAAACATATTTAAAGAATCTGCGGGAAAACGACAGTCTTAGTGAAACATTTTGTTTTGCACTGACCGCTGTGTCGTCAGTGTCACTGAAGTAAAATATACACAATAATCACGTATATCCTGGATATACTCATGCGTACTAATTTATGTTCAGTGTTATTGTTTTTAAATGGCTATCCAAATAGTCATAACTATGATAATCATTAGTTTTAATCGTTGTATGACATATGATTAACTCACACATGCACGCGTGTAGGTAAAATCACAAGAAGCTCTTGAAAAATCAACATTTAATATACATTTTTAGCTCACCTGAGATGGCTCAGGGTGAGCTATTAGGATTGATGAATGTCCGTGGTCCGTCGTCTGTCGTCCGTCATCTGTCCACAATTAATTCGTTAACACTCTAGTGGTCACATTTTTGCCTCAATTGTCACGAAACTTGGTCAGGATGTTTGTCCCAGTAATTACTCGGACGAGTTCGAATATGGGTCATCTCGGATGAAAAACTGGGTCACATGACCCAAAAATAGAAAAATCTTCTTAAGGTTCTAGAGGCTACTGTTTCAGTTCAAATATCCTGGCAATTTGTCAGAAAGGTTGTTTGGTTGATTTCTAGCTCAAGTTTTAATATGGGTCACCTGGGGTCAAAAACTAGGTCACACAGCCCAAATATGGAAAAACCTTGTTAACACTAGAGGTAACATTTTCAGCCCAAATATCCTAGAAATTTGTGAGAAAGGTTGTTTCTATGATTTCTAGCTCAAGTTCGAATATGGGTCATCTGGGGTCAAAAACAAGGTCACAGAGCCCAAATGTGGAAAAACCTTGTTAACACTCTAAAGGTTACATTTTCAGCCCAAATATCCTGGAAATTTGTCAGAAAGGTTGGTTCAATGATTTCTAGCTCAAGTTTCAATATGGGTCATGTGGGGTCAAATACTAGGTCACAGAGCCCACCAGGCAAGTGGACTTGTACCAAGGTGAGCGATATAGGGCCATCTTGGCCCTCTTGTTTATGAATGATAGCAAATAGAAATTAATGCTATATCTGTCATGATTTCCAGGTCATTTCAAAAAGCCTTTATTGCAGTTTTTAAGCTCACCTGGCACAAAGTGCCAGAGTGACATATTAGGATTGTATTCCGTCAGGCGTCTGTCCATCCCTCCACCATTTCCTTCAAACAACATCTCCTTTGAAACCACTTGGCCATGGTGATGAAACTATGCAGGAATGTTCCTTGCATGAAGCTCTATCAAACTTGTTCAAAGAATTCCATTCCATGCAGAACTCTGGTTGCTATGGCAACACATAGGAAAAACTCTCTCAAACCGCAAGGTCTAGAGCTTAGATATTTAGAAAGTGGCATTGTCTGATTGACCTCTACCAAGATTGTTCAAATTATTACCCCCGGGTCAAAATTGACCCTGCCCAGGGTCACTTCGTTTTACATAGGCTTATATATAAGAAATTTTTCTAGCTCTACTTGCTACGCCAGGATGAGCTTTTCTAATTGATAAATGTCAATCATCTGTCGTCCGTCAACATTCATTTGATTCAAATGACATCTCCTCTGAAATCACGAGGCCAATATTGATAAAACTATGCAGAAATGTTTCTTGCATGAAGCTTTACCAAACTTGTTAAAAGAATTCCATTCCATGCAGAACTCTGGTTGCTATGGCAATTAATAGGAAAAACTTAAAAAAATATTCTTCACTGAAACCACAACCCTAGAGCTTAGATATTTAGCATGTAGCATTGTCTAGAGGACCTCTACCAAGATTGTGCAAATTATGACCCCCAGGTCAAAATTGACCCTACTTGTGTGGTCTCTTAGTTTTGCATAGGCTTATATAGGAAAAACTTCAAAAATGTTCTTGTGAAACCACAAGGCCTAGAGCTTAGATGTTTGGCATGTAGCATTGGCTAGTGGAACTCTACCAAGATTGTTCAAATTATGTACCAAGATTGAACTAGTATTAGAGCTGGCCTACTTCACTAGTATGGTGGTCAAGTTAGGCTACTACAGCACTGACATTCCTTTTCTTGGAGGATGGCGAAGTCACTCTCACTGAGTTAGTTGTAAGTTCCATTGTACCAGATTACATCATCTGCAAAAATCAGGGGTTGAGACTTTAACCTAGGGAAAGTCACATTACCGGACTTAATTTTAAGACACAATAATGAAACAGCATTAGTTCGATTTCTTTATTGTCATTACTATTATTATTGGGACAGTTGTCGAAAGACAGCTGTTCCAAAGGGATAGAACAGAACAGAATTGAACAGAACAATATATAAACAGATTTGCATTATAAGGTTCCTAAAAACACATTCAACTCTAAAAGCAACTCGGCTTTGACTTTCTTAATGTTTCTTCAACAGAGTATTGTTTTCACTTCATAATCTCATTTTAAGATAGTTGTCACTGTTCACTTAGCAGATGTGAAACAATATGCCTAATCATAGAGGATGACAAAATTTAAATGATTATTGTCAGATTTTAGTAATTGTACAAAGTCAAGAGAAAAAAGTGAAATAATTTCAAAGTACTTGTGAGTTGACTTCAATATAAAAAGTTTTATCACGAAAGTTAAAAGTACTACTGTAGTGGTTGTATGATGAAAACGAAAACGTATGAAACAAGAAGGCTGTGATCTTCTTGTTGACATGCAATACACAAAAATTCTATCCGAAGTTATTTTAGAATTTACTGTTTAAGAGGTAGCATACTCATTAAGTCTTTTGGCTACCTTCTGTGCCCATGGGTTGCCCAGCTAATTTGACTGAAGTTTTAAAATTATGACAGACAATAGTTTCTTCAAACTAAACTATTGCTCTTTAGTAATACATTTTGAGGGCTGTATTATTGCAGGTTCACTTGCAGTGTATCCTCTCTAATCTGAACTCTTTTTGACCAGAGGAAAAGTTCGGATTAAAAACTCCGACGGGACTTAATGTTCGGAGCAATTTTAATGCTTCATCTGGAAGATAAATTTTTTGTTTTTGAAGATAAAGTTTTTGGAGCAGAGAGGTTCCGGACTAGACAAGTATTTTTTTGTAATAAAAACCGAAGAGAATATTTTGGGACCGCCGATGACGTCCGAATTAGAAAGAATTCCAGATTAGAAGATTACAGATAAGACAGGTTACACTGTACAAATTTGCAGTCTGAAACACAAGTTTACGAGATTTGTAAGTCAGTTTTGTTGAGATTTGTAAGTCAGTTTTGTTTCCTTGGCATTGACATCCATCTGTAGTTCACATTTTAATGTCTTGGATTTGAGCAGTTCAGTGTCTTTAATTTGAGCATTTCAAATTCTACATATTTTGAAGAATAAATGAGTTATCATTTCCACATCTTGGATTTTTGAGTGATCATTTTTAGGTCTTGGAGTGAAATGGTATGTCGCTTGGAATTTAACATTTCAGTTGCTTGCCTCAACTAAATGTACACATGCCAACACAACTGTTCAACTTGTACTTTCAGTGCTTTGATTGATAAAATGTAGCTGTCTTTTTATCATCTTCATTATATTGGGGTTGTTGATGATTGTTGCAGTTCAGCTCCATCTTCTGCAGGCTCTAAAATTTGGAATAAAAATCATCATAATCATCATCAATTAAATTATTATCAGTTACGCTCAGACTATTTATTACAATTTAAGCATCCTCAATCATTACATCATTACTTTCATCAATTGTTTAAAAACAAATAAAGGGACTCCAGTATAGATACAAAAGACCTACATGTCACTTTAGAAAAAAAGCAATAATTAGGAAGTAATCTTTCAATCTGACATTATTTACATTATCACTATAATCATTAAGTCATTATCATGATCAGCATCATCATACACAATTAAGTTATTATCGGTTACGCTCAGACTATTTATTGAAGTTTCAGCATCCTCATTATGTCATTATTATCATAAGTTGTTGTCGTTAAATAAATGCTAAAGATCTGCGTGCCACTTCACCTGAAAAAAAAAGTAACTGAGAAGTTTTGTACCTGCTTGTGCCGAGGTCTGTGTGCTTCACCAAACTCCAGCCAGTCAGTCGCCAGCCTCGCAACGCAGAATGAAAAAGAATGAGAAAAGAGAGGTCAATAAACATGTCTCTATCATGAAACAAAAACCAAACCATGGTGGAACTGCTGGCACCGTTGACAAGGCAAAAAAATGAAGCGACACGCAACACCCTAAAATAAACATGTGGTGACAGCAATTCCCAATACGAAAACACAATGAGTACAAGAAGGATAAGTTACACACCTGTCGTCTTTGGAGTCCTCGCCTTGGTACGCACGCTCTCGCAAGAAATGAAATGAAAAATACATATGTTTTGTTAGACGTGTCAATATATATGATACAGAAAGCATTATCATCATTATTCAAAATCACATTATTTACATACATTATCATTAAAACATGAAAAACACCATCATCATCGATTCAGAAAGATAAGGTAAACGTGCAAGAAAACAAGCGTATAAGAGGATAGCATCCTCAAAAAGACATTTCATTCCCGTACCAGTAGCTTGCTAGTCCTGTTCTTACGTACCAAACGAATGAGTCCTCATAAAGACGTGTAGAATATTTCACTCATAAAAGTACTGGTACTAGATTAATCATTGTAGTGGATTTTAGTACAGTAAAAATTCTGTGCATTGGGGATATCACTAAAATCAAACTTGGAACGTTCAATCTTATTTCTGTATGGTATATGCAGGAATGCCTCATGCAATTTTGTTGTCAAAATGAAGATTCCAAGAAACTGATCGAACGTAATGGTGTTTGATAATCTTTGTTATGTTTTCAGTGTAAAGTGGGAAACTTTCTTCAGATAGCGAGATACACTTTGTTCTGTTATCAGTGTAAAGTGGGAAACTTTCTTCAGATAGCGAGATACACTTTGTTCTGTTATCAGTGTAAAGTAGGAAACTTTCTTCAGATAGCGAGATACACTTTGTTCTGTTGTCGGCGTAAAAAGGAAACTTTTTTCAGATATATAGTAAACCTTAACAAATGTAGAATTGTGCATTTTATGTATAACAATATATTCTGCAAACTTTTTCCATAAGGAAATTGTAATTGTAATTATTTTCATACGCACTGCCAAGCAGCATTTCTTATTACCACATTTAACTTTGAAACTATTTACTTACCCTAATGTTTAAAATTTTATCAAACTGAGGATAGAAAAAGTAATATAACCCAAGTTGAGAACCAGGCGACATCATGGAACGTATGAAAATTGCCACTGTAATTATAATGGGTAATGTTGAAGTCACGTAAATGACCTGAAATACAAAGAAATCAAAATAACCAATTATGTAAGCAGACCTGCTCCTCTGATGGTACAATCATAAACATATGTAAATAGTTACACTGGTGCAGCAATTCATTTGTTATTGTGTTGAAAACAATTAAAATATATGTTGGGTTAGATACACCATTGCCGTCATAACAATGTATATACATCACAGTATTGTTTAAATGATTAATATATACATGTTTGCCCTCGCAACACTACGGAGTCAAAACACTGCTTCCAGAGAAAAACATTCTGACCAATTTTCATAATGATCTCATGTGAAATGTAGTCTCTAGTATCTTTATAGGTTAAGTGTTGACAGACTACAGTCATCCTTTGTCTCAGGTGAGCTAATAACATGGAAACAAGAATAAATACCAGAAGTCTTGTCAGACTTTTTAAAATATGTTTGCAATAACAATATAATCACATGCATACTTTCAATGAACTGACTAACTTTAAAAACGTACCTTGTCAATAATTGATTGTGACGAACTATTTGAATAAAACCAAGGAATATAAAAAAGCAAGGTGTTTCTTTTTTTAATTACACTTGCAATAAGGACAAAATACCCGTCGAATTCCTGGTTTCATTGTTTTTGTTTATTATAATAACTACTTGTGACTACACTAACTATGCAAAGAGATATGATATGCATTTATACAAGAATATTATGTTGAAGTGTATGTTACATGTACTATTCTTGCAAACAAGACGAGCAGAGGAAGACTTTATGGTGTACAGACTATTTAATATTTCCCAGAGTAGTATGTGTAAGATGGTGTACTATTTAATCATTTGTTTTACAACATGTTAATGTTTTCTACCTAAAGTAATAGAGCAAAAATACCAGAATGTCAAAGGAGAGTGCTTAAAGTTTTGTATATAACGACTATCACACATTTACCTTTAAAGACGGAGATTTACGAATGTAAATTGTATGGTGGTCATCTTTAGTGATCATAGGCTATATTCAATGAATAATTACTGTACTTTCTATGCCAAATTTAATTGTCTAACATTTTTCCTGACCATTATAGTGGATGAAAACAGTAAGTTTTACCGATACGATGATAATTTGATCATTGCAACCTCACCAGTGACATCAAGTTACGTGACCCAAAACATGCGTTGCGCCTGTTTTTTTCCTATATAAGCCTTTGTAAAATCAACAGACCATCGGGCGGTGTCAATACTGATTCGGGAGTCATGATTTGAACAATCTTGATAAAGGTCCACAAGGCAATGGTATATGCTAAATATCTAAGCTCTAGGCTTTTGGTTTCAGATAAGATTGTTTTGTATTCCTATTTGTTTCATAGCAACCAGAGTTCTGCATTAATAAATTCATTGAACACTTTTAATTTAGCTTCATGTAAGGAACATCCTTATCATTGGCACAGTGGTTTCAGAGGAGATGTCGTTTTAAGGACATGGTGGACAGACAACGGACGCCCAACGGTGAGTAGTTTAATTGCTCACTCTGGCAATGTGTGCCAGATGAGCTTAAAACTGCAACGTAAGTAATCCCATATTCACTGATATTTTTATACGCAACATAAACGGTGTCGATGAAAAGAAATCGCAAAATTTGCCGTTCGCGAAATTATATATAGCATTTGCTTTCAAGAATACAACATATTGTTGTTCAATCATTTCAGTCAAGAATGAGTTTAACTGTCATTGCATGTACGTCCTTTTGATTATTAACGACAAAACGTCAAATGACGTTTAGTTACATGTATATGACCCAAAATATTCAAATGGCGCCACAATGTATACGACTCGAAGGAATAAAATAAAGTCAACGGTAAAACAACGTCCAAACGTTATGACCTCATGTTATTTGTTGTCTTTAGCTCTCTATGATACCAATGAGTGTTCATGATTCTTCCAACAAACCTTTTCAATTGACTTGATACTGTTTATGTTGCAGAGACTAACAGCCACCCTCAAGATAAACAAGAAGAGAACGTAACGCCAGATGACTGGATTAAAATCCGATATACCAGAAGATAACTGTAAAAACAAAAATAATATCAAACAGGGAATGCCACGTACCAAAACGCAGCCTCCCCAAAACGAACCCCACAGCACCCAGAAGTGCACACCACCAACACACACACACACACACACGCACACGCACACACACACGACACACACAATCATGTACACACACACATATACACTACCAACACACACTAGCATACAAAGCAAACACACGAGGACAAAACGAACAATTAAAGGAACACAGTGGGGCACCGCCTTGGAACGGTCAGTGGCAAAAACACCACTGGGGAGCTTAAACCGGTTTATGGTGCGCACCCAACCTCACTCTTACCCCCACCATGTTCCAAAGTCACAGGACAGTGTAAATAAAAGTAATCCCTGCTAGGCGAATCTCTAACACACGCAATGGAAACAAAAGGCATGGTATGTAAAACACAAAAATGCTCGTGTATAAATATATAAAAAGCAAACCTTGAGAACCAAAAAACGTATGTACTCAATGCCTTTGCAGAAGGCAGAGCACCAAGAGAAACACCCTTAAGGGCCCGACGAAACAGGCCAGAGGACAGAAATCAAAACAGTTTCGTCCCAGTGGGATTTAAAAACTGCCCATCACAGAGTCCTCCCCCTCTTCCGTCAGACACAATCAAAGAGGGAAGCATAGCGTCCAACTGTAAACGGGTTGAACACCAAACATGCGGTGTGTCTCAAAACAGTTGGGTCGTAACCTCTTTTAACAAAACGTTTTATAATTTTAGCAAATACAGTTGGAAAATTGCCATGACCCAAAATCTTACGAAGTTTGTAAACCACATCCCCATAAAAATCGGGTTTTGAAATACCTTCTCGCAGAAGAGTCTTTAGATTACTATTGAATTTCAAAACCAAATCAGAATTACGATAGTAAAATTTAGCAAAATATTTACGCAATTTGTAATAACGGTAGCCCTGTTGAAGAAGTTTATTTGTAATATATTGATTACGTTCATTGAAATCCTCAACATAACTACACGCTCTGGCAAACCGAATTAACTGAGAAATGTATACCCCATAAGATGTAGCATGAGGTACATCCCCATCCAAATGGGGGAAATTTACAATACTAAAATTAAAATCATCCCTCTTGTCATAAATTTTGGTATGTATAATATTGTTATAAATAGAGAGATGTAAATCTAAAAATGAAGCACCAGTATCCAAATTGTTAGTTTTAATTAACTGGAGTTCCCGGGGATAAATAGTGTCCACCAATTGACCAAAAAACGGGTTATCCATATTAAGAATATCATCCAGATAGCGTGATGTATTATTAAAAGCAGTGATAATGTCTGCCTGCGTGTCTGGAGAAAGACTCAACATAAAGTCTCTTTCATAACAATATAAAAACAAATCTGCGACAAGGGGTGCACAATTTGTTCCCATGGGAATACCGATTACTTGTCTGAAAACTGCATTCCCAAACCTCGTACCTGTTGTCAAAAAACAGAGAATGAACCATTTTTCTTCCATTGTATCACCAGTCGTATAACTTAAATGTTACATTACAGTACAGTATTTAAATAAAAGTTTTTGTTATCCCTACTTTAAAACAAATAGATATAACAACTTATTTCAAATCTATGTTGGCCTTAATAACCACTGAATGTCAGGGGCACTAGTTTCCTGACTATTCAAAACCAATATAAAATTACATTGGTTGTTACTTTTCAATGCTATACTTACACATGTATAATGCAAATACAAATTCATAATTATTTTTTAAATATGTTTGCAATGTCTTATGATTTTAGTGGCTTGATTTTAATTTTTCATTTTTTCATAGTTCGCTGATCAAATTTTTTGGTTTAAATAGTAATGTAAATTTTACATTGGAAGACGATTTTATTTCTATTTGTTTATAATTACATTTTTTAGTTTGTGCGATAATATAGATGAATGATATCAAACCCCGTCATGGGTTTACAGGCTATGAGGCAACAAAAAGAGTGAAACATTAGAAGAGACTAGGTGGTACATGTAAAACATTGGAAGAAACTCAGGTTTTCTTCGTGCGTGTCCCGTTTTGTTACCTACAAATGATTTCAGGTAGTTAAGTTTTTATATATTCCAACAAGTACTTGCTGTGTCAAACTTCTAAGACGCTTAAAGAAATACAGAGAAAACAAACATAAGATATGACTCACTGCCAAAATTCTTCTGTTGCACTCATGAACTCTTTAGTGGAAACAGACGACTCATTTGTTAGTGATGTCTTTGCTCTCGTGGACTCATTTGACAGACCGTCATATGTAGTGTTCGGCAATATAGATAGTTCTGTTACATTATCAGCAGGAACAAATGATCTAATGCCTCTGCAGATTGGAGTATTCCATTCATTGTCGCATTGTCCCCATGGGATAGGATTCCAGAATGCATAGACTATGAACTGCATTACCCAGCAACGAAATATGCTAGAACCGATCACAAACATACCAAAGGATAGGCTTATTGTGATACCAACACCTATAACGTGTATGTACGTAATTATCATTATCATATCATACGTAATGATTAATCATACTTATTTGTATAGTATCAACTGTACATGTACTTATATTTCAAGTAGGTTATTTTAATTTAAATGAAGGAAGCAAACATTCTGCAGAGAAATGTAAGTTTTCTGATCGAATGATTGCATTCTGGCTACTTATGGTGATCATGGTACCCACAAACCAGCCAGCGACAACCTATATCTTGTACAGAGTATTTTATTTGCACATGGTTGGATTGTACTATCTGCAACTGATTTCATATAGATATATTCCATTGAAATCCTAGGAGCATAACACAATTACAAGTAGGTCTTATGTTACCAAACAAAATGTCTTACCGGCGGAAATGATCTTTATTTGTACGTGCCAAAAACATACTGCATGTTAGAAATATATTGCTATTGCAACATATAGGAAAGGCTTTCTGGCAATTCGTTTTCACGAAGAAATGCACTGAAAGGCATATGTCAACATTGTTTTAGAATATAAAGATCATGGTTCTATCATTATCCTATCAGTAAATTTATTTTTATATCAATAGATTTAAAGTCATCCTATAGTATAGTTTTATCCTGAGACTTTGGAATGCATTAAGGTATCACATATGTGAAGTACATGTAGTAACGATCAACTGTATTCATAGCAAATCGTATTACCTCAAAGATGTGTACATAATTCATATAACAATAGAGGACAGACTTGAGGTGTATTGAGTATTTTATTAACGTTATACTGGATGTAATCGTATAACTACTTCGTCTGATTGAACAAAATACTACATCAAAACTACTATGATTGCACAAATAAGACATTTTTTGGCAGAAGCATGAATAAAAAGGGATTGCGTGGAAGCAAAAGACATAGTTAAAGGCTTTTAATTGTATTCAAAATATAACCTTTTTGCACTCGCTTCATTGTAAAGATATCAGAAGAGGGAAATTATTATGAACATTATTTTTACTTTAAATTGACATATAAATATTAGAGGTCAAATACACGATACTTATTGCTGAAAGGTCTAATGTTTCTGACGTAGTTGTAAAAGATTTCCTGAGTGTTTGCGAAAGAATGAAACTGGGCTATTTAGTTGTCTTGTCAAAGGTATACATGTATGACACAATTTGTGACTGCGCCATATTTGGTAAGAAAAAGCTGAGAATCATAAATATTGAACTAATTTGAAACGAGGGAAAAATTTTCTTCGCAGACAATTAAAATAACGAAGCTCGGACACATGAATCGGGCCGTTTTTTTAAATTGGCTAATATATGGAACATGTATAATGTACCAAATGTGATTTGTTTATTAAGTGTCTGTTTTTATACATACCAAGCATGGCAATTGTGTCTTGATTTGCATCATGACTTATTTAGTGATGAACACTTTTTACCCTATTGGGCGGCAATTAGTTATTTTAGCGAACAGTACAGAGCATGATAGATCTGCACATCCGAACAGTCAAATCACGGTCTTCACTCTTCACGCATCAGTCAGTAAACTATTCAAAGCACGTCTTTTAACAAGTTTATTTTGGAAATTTTGCGGAGTATTGTTTAAGTTACCGAAATTCCGTAGTTACATTCTCATTCAATACTTTGGGGCTATGCTTCGATTTCTCATTAAGTCAGGCTGAAAATGTGTGCTTTAGACACACACAGATACCATTGATGTTTCAGCATCACTAGTCTTTATAGCTATAAATATGTATTTATTACGTTTCTTTGATTTTGCTTTCATACAACAAACATAGCTTTCTCATAAAGCGTAGTTTCAATAAAAAAGCAATACTTTTTATTGACATATACTTTTAGGCATTGCAGTGTATTTATTTCGTTGTCAGTATCGCTTTTGTGCAATTCCTGTCTTACCTCTAAATAATGGACATATGTCCCAGACCTGATACGGTCCACGTCCAGAAAATTTCCCAACAGAAAACTCGAGGAAATACATTGGAATTCCACAAACTACAATCATAGTCACGAAAGGTATCAAAAATGCACCTGCAACATAATTTATAAAACAATCATTATTTGTTACAAATGTAGGTACCATGTATTGACCGTAGTCGATAAATTTAGAATGATTCGTTTTAAAAAATAATTATCCGAAATGCCGGCACACATCTCTTTAACAAATTGTGTTGGTTCGATATCCAGTAAGCAGTCATGTTGCCATGACGTTTTAACTAAATACATACGACATAATATCCTGGAGACAATGTATCCTGGTAAAAGAGTGTAATATGCGAGATACGTGGTGGTACATTTTTAATCGTTTGATTCATTTTGTAATCGGCAGGGTTGCAAATTTTATGTCGAACAACAACTTTGTATATAGTAGTATGTATATGGCATTAACGTTTAAAACTTTTTGTGTACAATTTTATTGGTATCCACCATCTTTAAAATTGTTAGATACTGCTGCCACATGCATGTATCAAAAGCCACAATTTGTAGCATAAAATCTTTCTTTTACATGTTAAATGTTGAGCGTGAACTGAAATATTATCGTAACACAAATGTATGATCTAAATAAGCAATAAGCACTTCACTGTCACTTTATCACTATTGTTATCACATGCGGTTGCAGAGACTTGTCCATAAGGATATGCATGCTGACTCAACAATGCTCCGGTAAACTGTCATTTCTCTTTGGTTACTAACAAACAAAACTAAGTTTTGCTATAGCGACTATCAAACGTATGCTGCGTGCATTTTTGTTGCTATCACTGGATTCATTGGTCGTAAACATTGTACTTTACTTTAAAGGACCTCTGTTGGAATCAAGCGATTCATATCGCTTAAATGGGTCATCCTATGTTATAAGATCAAGTGCAATACTATTTATTAATTCATAAAATGGCACTATACAACAATAGCTCTTTCGTGCTTGTCATTTTTGTGAAAAATTCTTAGCATCAATTGTCTCTTTTTGTATTGTCTATGTATAATGTGTAAAAACAAATTATTATCTACATGATCTTATGCCTTCATCAATTTGAATTGAATTGAATTGAATTAAATGATAAAAAAACGAATACAGTACTTTGTGTATGTTTTCAAGATAGATAAAAGAAAATAAAAACTTTAAAGCTATTTTGCTGTTTTCAGTTTGTTCATATATAATGAAGTTTGCACATACCTCCGCCGTTTCTGTACGTCAAAAATGGAAATCTCCAAATGTCCGACATTCCTAGAGAATGTCCAAGCTGTGCTACATAGGATGAAAATGTCGAGCTAAACTTTTCATTTCTCTTTCTTTTATCTTTAGGCAACATATTTTCGCTTGTTTGTGAATCCTTATTATCCTCCATTTTATATCTTATTTTTATTTTATAATTTTATCTGAATGGTATCTTCTAAAGGTTTAAGAAGATATGCTGCCTCGAGTATGAGAATATGAATCCTTAACATGGAAGTAACATCATATGCAATATATGAATAGCTTTTAATTCAATGTAAACAGATGTTCCCCTTTAGATTTAAATGAATCTACTAAGTAAACATAATCAATAACATATTAACAGTTGTGTATTATTACATACATGCATTCCTTAAAGCTGCTTGCTTACAGTGTCTGGTTAAAAATTCATAGTTCTCCAAAATATAATATTAAAGCATCAAACGGAGAAGTAAATGTAAGAATCAAAAACACAAGTGAAAATGAGTATTTTAGCAATTTGCAAAAATCAATTGAAAAAATTGTTTGGGATTTGTTTAACGTACTGGTACGATATATGATTATATTGGGTTTTAATGCTTTATAGTTTGGAAGTATATAATTTCAAACGTACATAAATTTTCGACAGGGATTTATAATGAATTCTTTTTATTTGACTATTTGTTCTAAAATATGTTATTTTCAGAAGTGTTGCTAAATAATGATAATCACTTCCATTTTGTAAGTCATAAACAGCAATGTCATTTTTCGAAAATAGATCAAGATTTCTTTGCAGAAAAGCGTATTCCAGTTATTGTTGGAGTGGCTCCATTGAATAGGATTTCGGAAAGTATGGATGAGAAAGATCATGAGTCAATATCGAAAAATGCTTGAGCCCACGATATACTCAATCTGTTAAGTGCTCCTCGCTAGATTTATTTAGAAGATATCCCAATTATGATTAGCGTTAGTATTTTGTATGCTTGAAGATTGAATAACGCACTGCTTTTTCTGGTGAGTCAAATTCAATCAGACGTGCTTCAAGGAAAGTTTTTCTCTTGGACTGTTTAATAGGATGTGGTACAATGAAAATCTCGGATAAGGATTCAGGAATCATCACAACCTATATCAACATATTTACCTGCTTTGAGACTGATGTAGGGGAAGGAGTTGAACTGCTAAAATTGTTCCGTTTCACTTTTGGACCCCCATGTTTGGCCTGAACTGGAAACATTTGAACAGGTTCCGTTTAAGTTTTACCTGTTTTGTGATCAACAAAATACTCACCGGCAGGAATTTCTAGCGTTTTTGAAACAGTCACGCCGTTTTGTAAAGCTGTCAACCTTTCGGGGCTTTTAATGGAGAATTGCCGTTGTTTCATTGGACACCATTGACGTATACTCTTCCGTTACGGAGTTCACGAGTTTTGTCATAAATACATCTAGCCTATTGTGGTACTGCCATTCCATTTCAAATTTTAAATGGATATCTTATATAGTCAGTGACAGTCCTGCCACTCACAGGTACCTGACTAATTTGTTTTTCATGCATCACATTACATATTTTATCAAGTTTTCCCCAGCGCATCGTCAATTTTTACCCGGGGAATATGATCTGAGGAATGACGGAAGAAGTATGTTACACAATGCTAGATAACAAACATCTAAGCTCTAGGCCTTGTGGTTTCAGAAAAGAAGATTTTAAGTTTTTCCTATATTAACGAATGTAAAATCAAATGAATCCCAGGGCGGGGTCATTTTTTACTCGGGGCTCGTGATTTGAACAATCTTAGTTGACTACGTCTAGACAAGGCTACATGCTTCGTAATGGATTTATTTTAATACAACTAGTAGAGAACCACACAAGGACGGTCATAAAAGGAGTGTGGGCATCTTTGAATTTTGTTATATATGACTTGGTTAAGCGAGTAGTTCGCTTTTTAGGAAAATGTTTTATCAAAATAAATGCAATGTTTAAGACGAAGTACACAGGTACTTAAGGATTTGCGGAGTTTCAGCGGATATATGAAACACATTACTCAATTATGCCGAAGTAGAAACATTAAAAAAGTAGTGTCTGGCTACTTATTAATAAATGATTATATAGCTGATTGCGGTTGAAAAGGTTAGTAAATGTCAACACCTTTTGCTTTGTACTGTTGTTTACATTCGATTGGTGTTGAAGTCTACAAAAATTTAATGTATTTTCGCGACCGAAACTGTTATAAAGAACTAAGAGTTAACCTACATTTTTGTCATTTACAATAAATGTGCGTTTTGATGACGGACACTTTTCAGGAAGATATTTCTAGAAATATGAGGCGGTTCTGTCATTGTTTACTCTTAGTTTGATTTTGAGACAGTGCAAATATTGCAGTACACGATCTGATTTTAGCTCCATCACAGCTGCAAATCCTCTTAAATTGCATCCAATAAGATTTAAAGAAATTATTCAACAAAAAAGTTTATAATAGCTAAAATTACTCAGAATTTTGTGGAAAAATACATATATAAACGAAGTAAATTGCCAGTCACAAGAATTTATTTTGGAAACAATTCTCCTTCAGATTTGATACAGAAACACGAGTTCCCTAATTGAAGATCCGTCAATGGGATGCCAAGAAATCATTTTAAAAATAAGCAAATTAAACCCTTCACGTACTCATGTTGCTTGTGGAAGTAATGTGTCTGGGAACCTATCATATCGATAACCAATAACAGTTTTTGTCAGATACTGGACACATCTTGCTTTATCAGAGAGTGACCATGTGCTTAATTTTTTTACAGCCACACAATGTTATATTCTCGTCGTCAGAGTTTCCTATGTCCAACAACTTGATGCATTGATAAACCACGAAATTAGTTTATTGGTGCGATGCTTTTCTGTTTTGTTTATAAAGGGCTACAAAGATTAAATACATATATTTTGATATGAAATATAATAAGACAAAACTACTATAAACTGTTTTTGTTACTTCTACTGCACACATCTGCTACGGCCAATTCATATATTGCTGCTATTAGATATGCCACTGCCTTTATCGCGGATTTGGCTGAAATCAGTTAAAGACATATATGACGTCCTTTAAAAATCGTTGAAGGACAAAATCACATAAAGTTTCTTAACACATTCTAGAAGTATTTTTACTGAAGTATCGAATTATCAACCATGCCGTTCATTTCCTGGTGTAATACAACAGACATAGCCGATGATGTTCTGTATTTTCCAAACAGGTTGTAATAAAACAAATCTTTAAATGTCCTATTACGATATTTTGATTTTATCGCATTATATTCCATCTGTTTTGCTTCTTCGCTGGGACCCCAAGCGCCTAAAGGCTTGAGCAATGTCTTTGCCTTCTGAAATAAATAGTATAGTAAATTAAAAACAACGTGCATTCTAAACGATCAAAAACAAAAGTCTTTAAGCTAAATAGAGGAAAAGTTTCCATATTTGTAAGTTTCCAGCAGGAACTTAAATGGGAGAAACACAGTTTTAATGCTATCGGTGACACGGTGTTGCTTTATACGTGAATGACGATTATTCCTGAGCCTAGTGCATCAATAGCAAAGCCTTTGTGCTAATTATGTAGAAACATTTTTAATCTCGCATAAGTTATGTAATTTTCAATGGTTTTACTGTTTTATAATAAAGCTAATGTCGAGAGTATTCTTTTTAATGATTATTTATTATTTATAGGCTTAAAACAATAAATGGTCTGGAAATGAACATTGGCATGCAATGCAAAATTTTCATTTTATTTGGCTGACATTATTATTTGATTTCGAAAAGATAAAACGTTGTAACTTTACAAATCAATATTGATCAATTAATATAACCAATGCCCTTTCGTCTTTTCATATTAAAATAAAAGCATTTCCTAAAACACGATTATCAAACACTCACAAAAGAAAATGATACTTTTGAAAGTATAAGAACTAACGAAAGTGTAAACGATTTATTTTGTTGATAAATGATATTTTAGCACATACGGTTAAATATGGTCCTTTTGATTTGAATAGTATTTGTCCTCCTTGCACAACGATAGGCATCAATATTATTAAAACTAGCAACCATCCCGCAATCCTGGAAGAAGTTGGATAATTGTAGGTGCCGTATTTTGGCGGTACATATTCTACCAGACTCGTGAAAAATATAACCTACAAGTTGAAGAATATTATTTATTATTATTAACAAAAAGTCACCTAAATGTTTTCAAAAGTGAAAGATAATTTCAGAAGTGGTGTTGAAGACAAAAACAAATAATAACACTACAAACACCATTCTTGTTGCATGTGAGTTCCAAATATTATTTAAAACTTACAAATTGTTTAGATATATAATTGTCGTATGCTACAAACACCTTGCTTCAAAAGTATGATTAGGGAAATTAATTTAAAGTCTTTAAACGTACAGCAACGGCTACCGGGCACACGAATGCTATTCCAATTCTCAAAATTCCCGGAATGGATCTTCCAATCATCATGTGCACGTCTTCATTAAATCTGTCTAGTCCTGAAAAGAAGACATTATTATACAAGTTTTAACATTCAAAAAGTTCCTTCTATGGCACATCTGTCTATATATATATTATTAAGTACAAAATGTGACAGTCTAAGCATATTTAAATGATAACGTCTTCAATTTTTTTTTTAAAGTACACGCAACTGTTAGAAATCTACTACGTCACGCTACGCAACGCTAAAGTCAATCTCTAATATCTGTACAATTCTAACTGATCCTTCCTCGGAAGGAACAATTACTTACAGCATATAACAGTCAGAATAAGAGTTGCTATCATAAATGACCAGGATCCGAAAATAAATCTACAGGTATCCTAACCATTATAATAATTGCAATTGAAGGCGTTGTTTCATAAAATTTAATACTGGAGATAACCCTTCCTGTAATTCAAAAGTTGTGTAAAATCCTCTTAGATTAAATATAGATACAACAAACAAAGAACTAGGTAAATTACAAAAGCATAATGATCACTTCCGCAAATTTATCCCAGTTTTATTGAGACTTCTTCGTTTTTAATTTATAAGTATATGCATATATTTCGTACCAATTTCTTGAGACAAAGTACATTTAATGATCTTCGAATTATGTAACGTTCTAATATTCCTACTGTAACTATTAATGCTTCACGGAATGTCTTCATTTCGTAATGTAAAATTAAACATTGTTATGTCCATTTTTTAGCCTCCTGACATTCGAAATAACCTGTTGGTTTTAAAATAGTAAGGCATTTTAAGAAGCCCACTCTAACGTATAATAGTTATGCTGAATGTCTGTCGTCACACATTCTTATATTAAACAGTATATTTCCATTATTCAGTTTCGTTCTATTTGTTGCAAATAACTTTTACTGTTATGGTATATATTCAGAATTCAGAACTGGATACCTAGCCGTAATATTCATTTTTTATATATTCACTTCACCAATGATTGGTGCAAGATTTCTAAGATCTAACCTTATATGGCTTGGACCATTACTACAAGACAAGTAATTCTTTAATGTCATTTAAAGCGCTGGTATATGCCGAGCAAGGTCTTTGCTAAATATGTCTTTTTGCAGAGGATTTTCCTAAAGGAGGAATAACACTACTGTAGACTCTTTATTTCTTTTAATTTGAAGAAACACGGATCGTTTAGACTGAAACACAAACTTTAAGTTAACGTACTCGTGCATGGAATCATAATGAAATGTGCTCAGTATAAAAATGTTGATAGTATAGATAGGCTTAAATGCTTAAAATTACTTGTATACATCGGGTTAAACCCCTTTACATTGACTCTACCTCAAAGTTGTACTCATTAAAAGTTGATAATGACCCTTAACTGAACGCCAATTAATATTTCGCTGAATAGGTCATTATGTTATATAATTTTTATCTTACATTACGACAATGCACCATGCTAAGACAAATAGGCCCGAAATAGTATTTAAGTTGAAAAAAAAAAAAAAATATAAACGGGAATCACGTACCAAAACGCAGCCTCCCCAAAAAAGCCCCCCACCCCCCCAAAAACCCCCCCCCCCACACACACACACACACACACACCCCCCCCCCCCCCCCCCCCCCCCCCCACAAAAAAAAAAAAAAACATTGAAGGTCTTGTACACACACAAACATACACTACCAAACTCGATGGGTACCTGTCCAAAATCAATACATACTCTTGTTAGAAAACCATTAATTAAGAAGGTTGTTGGAAAACAATATGAGGTTGATAGAAATGCTAACGTTTATATTTCATTAGCAAAAGTGATGCTCACAAACCAGAGCAATTACCCTAGCGGTCAATACAGACTTGAAGTTCATGGTAAAACTTGAAATTCTGAATGTATCTTACTAAATTTTAGACATTTCTTAACAGCAAACTACGAAGTATGTACAACACATTATAAACAACTCTAACCTAAATATCGCTGACATATATAACTGAAGTATTAATCGTTTTCTTGCCTATAAACAAAGAGAAAATCAAAACCTAGTGCGCAAAGACCAACTTCAAGTTCGATATAAATATTCGGTAGATCAACTGATCTATGAAATATCTTAGCTTTAAACCATGGATTAAAAGGTTCTACAAGCTACTGCATAGGTAACAAATTGTAAAAAAAAAGTTGTTCCTTTTAATGCAATAAAATTTTAATGTTTAAGGAGATATCGGCGCTTTTAATCTAAAAACCAAATTCTTTCAAAAGTAATATTATTTTAAATAATAATGTATATACACTAAACATTTTATGTGAAAAAACAACAAGGAAAACAATATGGAATCACGCTTTTTTCAGAGTTTAATGATTTTTGATAAACCCATCAAATGTTGTTGTTTTGAATTTGATTTTAACAAAAAATTCAATTTTAATTTCTGTATATATGATGATGTTGAAAAATAATACAATATGTACATTGTATCTAGTATACATTTACCTGTAATTCTTGATTACAAGTAATAAATAGCTTTCACATAAATTATGCATACTATAAGAATAATCATATCACAAGTGATTACCACACCCACTTTCTAAATAACAGAACATTTCATTTGTAAACAGTAATATGACAAAACCGAACAATCAAATGTCGTTCATAATTATCTTCTGGTTAGAAGTAATTTTGAATGGGAAAAATATAAACAAACAATGGAGGTTACCGGGCTTTGGAATGAGCTATTACCCATCAAACATAAAAAATGCGAAAATATGCCACAGTTTTGGACATGGTGACCATGAGTTTTAAGCCTAAACATTTATTTGAACGCTATATTTACAGTTACAACAAATAAGTGATGATAAACACGTCAACCTTTCTTTAAGTCGATACATAATGTAGTCCTTACCTCTATTTATCATTATTTAAAGCATATCAAATTACCCTTCCTACTCATAATTTAATGTAAATTAGCAAACTTAGACGCATGAACAGTTGAATTATATCCAAATAAACTGTGAGATACCGTCTTATTATCAGCAATACAGTTTTTGCTGCTTAAAGTAGTATGCGACCTTTGTCCGACGTCAGATGTCAAAAAGCGAGTTTTCTCCGATTGTTATAAAATTTTGCCTAATGGTACTTAAACGTATTGCACGCATTGTGATCATTTTAATTTTTTCATTTTACATTTCGTTTCCTAGCAACGCAACGTCGGATGTCGGTGGTAAATAATCGACGTTTAACAAGCATACCTGGATCAAATATGACCCTAGTGAAATTTTGATAACACCATATGCTAGCTCTCCACCTGCGGAATACATTAATATAAAGTTTTAGATGCTTTATTTGTCAATTGTCCCAGCGCAAAACGTGTAATACTGAAAATCCGCCTATTTTTTCGCCCGAAATTGTGACTACCGACTTACTTTAAGGTTAGTTTTGGTCAACGGAACAAGATTCAATCAACTAACGACTCACACGGTGATTTAAGGCAGATCCTAGCAAATAACATTAAAAATTCAAAAAGGGGGGTCTTCGGGGATTTTTTTCACAAAATTGCAATCAAGTAAAGTTAGGGGATCAAGAAAGATGAACGTTGAGTCATAACGTCGTGGGAACTATCGCCTTTCGTTATTACGCGCAGCGTTTGAAATGTTCAGTTTGGTGCAATTTGATTGTCAATTAAATTTTGTACGGGTTTTGAGATTAAATTTTGTACGGGTTTTGAGATTAAAATGACTGACCTCGCGCATTAATGTTAGTCATATAGATTTTGAAGTACACGTGAGTAAAATATACAGGACAGAGATAAATGCGCTACAGCATTTTCACATGCGTAGAAGCTAGAATGAAACACTTAAGTGTCGGGGATTATTTTGAAATATGTAAGAAAAGCTTAAAAAATCTTCTCTAGAACAAGAAGGCCTATGAGCATAGATAGTTAGCATGTTACATTGCCTAGTGGATCTCTACTAAGATTGTTCAGATTATGATCCCCGAGTCAAAATTGACCCCGCCCGGGGGTCACTTGTTTTAACAGAGGCTAATATATGGGATTTTATTTTAATCCTCTACTCTGAAACCACAATGCCTACAGCTTAGATATCTAGCACTTGGCATTGCCTAGTGAACGTCTACCAAGATTGTTCAAACCATGACCCCTTGGTCAAAATTGACTCCACCCGGGAGTCTCTTGAGTTTACATAGGCTTATACAGGAAAAAACTTTATAAATCTTTATTTCTAAAACCACCTCTACCAAGAATGTTTAAATCATGACCCCTAGGTTAAAACTGACCCTTTCTTCTATTGATGACCTTGTATTATAGCCAATGGTAGCACGGTGAGCAATATATGGCCATCTTGGCCCTCTTGTTTGTTCGTTTCATCTGACATGGCACTTGCCAAGAGACAAAGTAAATCAAGTTAAACTGTTACAAGATTAAATGACTACCTGTGACATGATGGAGTAACTGAAATTAATTATAAGAATCGTTGACAGAAGTATACTTCAGTCTTTTTAAATTGTTTGTCAATGTGTTAAAGTATTAGGTAAGCTCATAAGAAGTGAATAAAAAGTAAGATAAGATATTACATGTACTCGTATTTTTTACTAGTATTTAAAGCGGACAAAATTGTTTTGATTAAACTATGCTACTAAAATGTCGAGTTGCCTTTTTCCTAGAGCAAAGATTCTTCCCAGCTTTTTCTTTGTAAAACAAATCAAATTAAAATTTTATCATCATGCACAAATAAATGTTGTGATAGATTTTAAACTTTCATCAATTTAAAGTTTAGTCAGGTTTCTTTCACATTAGCGTATGGCGGCTTCTCCATATTAAATACAGTTATTTAATCCTGATGTTTGTTTTAGGTTTTGTCTGCATGCAGATTAACATCTAAAACCATCCCAACCTTTTGAATCCCTTATTGTGCAGAGTGCATATTAGATTACAATTTAATGTCTCACGCGCAAAACCGACTAGACACGCATACATTTATTGGCGGCAATTGTCAAAATGTGCACAAATAGCAAAAAAAAAACAACATCACATTTATGACAGGTGAGATCTACCCGGACGTAAGAACATAAATTCTTTGTATAAAATAAGCGTCACAATTTGAAAGTGACATACGCACGCATGTGTGGTTGTGTGACATTACACCAGTCTATGATTTAAAATTAGTAAGACTATTTCCCGTGGTGAAAATGTGTCAAAATTATGCACATATTCTATTTTTTTTACAGGTGTTACATCTGCCTGTTTACGTTGAGTTAAAACAAGCTTCAGAATAAGTCAATTTGCTTCAATACATATCTAACTTTAACCAAATGTAGTCCTTTTAATCTACTCATTCAATTTACACATGTCATGGATAAAGGGTACCGAGCTAACATTTAAATCGGTACAATCATCATTCACGTTTTTGCTCTTTATATCATTATGCCATCCTTACGTTTTAAAGCAACAAGACGTACAAAATCACCACGATTTTAATAAGATATAATTCGACAACTTCCTTGAAAACTACGAACGCACCCGATCTATATGACGATTACACTTTTAAGTGACTATGCTTATCACAAATATTGTAAAGATAAGCGAAATCCTACAAATATTTCATTTATTTTACACCAATTTGTAGTTGATATAGTTCCCTTGCCGACATCTCTTAAGCAAAAACGATCTTTTAAATAATGTTCTTTATATGGGTCAAACTATTAAGACAAATGACCCAACAAATTGACTAAAAGTCATGCAAGCCTTAACAAATTTATACGGAAAATGCGGTTGTACTTTTTTGAAGTAAAAAAGGTAGGCGAAAGACCAAATTAATCTTTTTAAAATTTACACCATTATCAAGAGAAAAAATAATATTTATTTGTCTGACCGGAGCAAAAACGATTAATTAAACGTGTTTTGATTGATAAGGATTAAACAGATATTTCCCTTCTTTGTTTAATGTGTAAAAACCGCGTTTAATCGATTATCGGGAAAATATGAAAGTTCCATATGTCAAATATAAACTAAGCTGTCACTCTTTTGCCTTGACCATTACAGTTACCTTCATTATCACCAATTGCCCCGATATTTTCTTCTACAAGAACATGATTTTTTCTAAAATTCTCCAAACATTTCAACCGACCTTCTCGTCTGCGTCCGATTACTGTCTGCTTCCGGTACAACGGCAAATCATAACAAATGATGTAATTAACGTCATTTCTTTCAACTGTCATTTGGCGCAGAAATAAGCTAATTAAGGTATTTTGTTTTAGGGATAGCTTTTTAATGCAAAACTTACAAAACACATTTGCAGTAACAGCAAATATTACAAGTGCATATACATAATGCATAGACGTTTCAATTTGATTATGTAAATTATAGGTATCGTTATCTGTTTTTTATTTACTCTATAGTGATTATCCTACTTTTGCGTATCAAAGAAAGGCTGTTCCAACGTTTGTCTATGTGTAAGCGGACCTTCAAATCACGTATGGCCACAAAATCACACAATGACGTCAGGTGACGTCATCATTTTTCTTGAGGTGCCAACTTTACTTGATTGCAATTTTGTGAAAAAAATCCCCGAAGACTCCCCATTTTGAATTTGTGATGTTATTTGCTAGGATCTACGTTAAATCACCGCGTGAATCGTTAGTTGATTGAATATTGTTCCATTGACCAAAACTAACCTTAAAGTGAGCCAGGAGTCACAATTTCGGGTGAAAAAATGGGCGGATTTTCAGTATTAAACGTTTAGCGCTGGAAGAATTGACAGATAAAGCATCTAAAACTTTATTTGTATGTATTCCCCAGGTGGAGAGCTAGCATATGGTGCTATTAAAATTACACTAGGGTCATATTTGATCCAGGTATGCATTTAAAACGTCGATTTTATACCACCGACATCCAACGTTGCGTTGCTAGGCAACGAAATGTAAAATGAAAAAATTAAAACGATCACAATGCGTGCAATGCGTTCTAGTACCATTAGGCAAAATTTCATAACAATCGGAGAAAACTCGCTTTTTTGACGTCTGACGTCGGACAAAGGTCGCATATTACCTTAAATACATTGTATACCTTGCCTTCCAAATATATAACAATACAACCTTTCAACTGCAAATGTATGAATTAATTCAAGTGCTCAAAATTATAACTTCTCTTATTGCTCAAAATTATAACTTATGTGAATCTTATCTATTTACATATCAATAAGATAAAAATTGAGCTGTTCAGTAAAGTTATACCGTCTAACCTGCATTAGCGGTTACTTGTATACAGCGTGACCCTGCCTTGAACGACCAGCATCAGGTCCGACGGATGAAACTCCCTATATAATGAACCTAAATTTAACGTGACCCTGTCTGTCGCGGTGAGCTAAACAGGTAATCCCAATTTGTTCATTGGCGCCTGCGCAAAGAAACGCTCATACCTCCTTAAAGACAAATCTAATATACCGTAAATCCAAGCTATAACGATAACTTCAATGAAAGCAACGATGGGTCCAGGCCAGGCGCCCCCATACCAGTCTATCCACAAGAATAGATATCCTCCACTCTGTAATGTATACAATCTACCATAGAGTTACTTGCTTTGTAATTTTTCCAGTTACAGAAAAATCGAAAACCAAAAGATTTCTGTCATATTATAGAGTAGGCAGAGAAAAGAAAGTACTTTAAATGCATTTAAAACAATATTGTTTGATATTAGAATAATGGATTGGCTGAACTTTATTTTTATGTATAGCAGAGCTAGAGCCGCGTGTTTACGATAGCATGCGTTAACAGTAGTTATTAAATGTGGACAATAAATAATGGTTACCCCAGTACATGTAGGTAATGCTAAGACAAACATTACACATGTAAGTGCTAATAGAGTCATCATCCGATAACTAGATTTTGTCCGTTTTGACAGGTCACCAATAGCTTGTATAATCATATGAAATGGAACCAACTGAAAATATAAAACTTATTATTTGAACAATTGTACCACTTCTTCAATATTGTAGATGAAATATAAATAGTGCGATAAAACAATGCGAACGTCTTGTTTAATGAGAAACATTACATGAATATAAATTGTGTGTGATGGACAAGCCATAGATGGTTTCAAAAACATTGTAATTGTACTTAGACACATATGGTGTGTAAGTAGGAAAACGAAGTGACATTTAGACCGCTAAAATTTGCAGTAAAGTAATTGACAAATATAGTCAGAACTAGAAGATTGTGTACTTTCACTAGCCTTAAGGTTACTTAGTAAAGACGTCGAAATAGCTTTCAAATAGTTTGTGTAGCGAGACAGGTACTGTTTACAACTGCTATTGTTTTGATTGTACTGTATATAGTTTTAAAATTTATACATTCAGAAACGGTGCGGTTGTAAGACAATCCCTTTGCAGCGATGGATGTAATGATTTCCTCTCTTGTATTTTCTTCTGCTGTATTTTAGTTATATCGTCAAATAAAATTTCAACTTTCACATATTATTCCTACAGCAAAATGTTTCAATAATGTTCTCTCATAGCCGGGATGGTTATACCCCTCCGTCACACTTTAGATTTAAACAAAGTAAGTGATCCTTGTTGATAATAAACGAGGACACATTGTATCCTATAACTGCACTGTTTTATTACCTGTGCTTCTACCCCTGTGAGAAACAACGACACAAAGAAAAGGCCACACCAAAGTTGAGGAATGGGTAAAGAAGATAAGGCCGTCACATACGATACCATTCCCGTTGCCATCCCTGGAATACGAGTGGTGTACGTAAAATCGTATCTGTCTCATTTATCATTGTTGATTAATCAAAATTATGAAAATGACTACATGTAATACCTTGAAAATCTTACAATATCCAGTAATTAATAATGTGGTATTCCATTGGTGTTATTAAAAGTAAGGAAATTCGCTTTTAATATGTATTAAAATTGGTTTACCTTTCCTTTCAGACAAAGCAGAGGAAAACTATTTAAGCTACATGCTTTTTTTTCTTGTTGTTTTGTGTTGTTTACGGAGAAACTACTTTAAAACGTGTTTCTTTAGTGCATTGTAACGTATTTGCTATTTATCTGTGGCAAAATCGTAGCCTTTTCATACTTGATATTCAAGCTGAAGTGATAGTATTATCTGCTGTCTTTTCTGTAGAATAATTATTTTGCGTAGGTTTGGTTGCTCGCGCATATTATGGTTAATGCTTGGAGATTATTTGTCTTGTCATTATTAATAGTCATGTCTGTAATTTTGAATTTTAATAGATGCATCATGTCAAATTTAACACATTAAAGAAAAGTATTTTTGATATCAAATCAGCTATTTCGACATGAGTGACATACCTGCATTGATGACATCCGTAATGTTGACATTATTTGAATGTGCCATATTACCCAATACACAAAAGCAGACCATACCATTGAAAATGGCAATACTCATATCTACCACTGGCAAAATAATTGCTGTTCTGTTAAAAGGGAAAATAAATGAAGAAAACTATATGTTCACACCTGTCAAATTCGAATATATGATAGTGGTTTGAAATTTGCAATTCTTTTAAAAGCAATTCCATCAACAAAACTGTTAACATTTCATGGATAACTGATATGTACTGATAAATTAAACGTAATCAAGTGTATAAGGACAATATGATAGACGTACAAACATGTATTAGTTAAATAAAAAAAATGTCAAAATTCTATTACAACACAAACAATCAAACAACAATTCTCCATGGTAACGCAATGCAGAAGTATTTATTGTTATGTAAAAAGAATTGCCTTTTCGAAATGCTTGGAAACGGTAGGGCTTTTGAGATAATACGCTAAGATATGTGTCTGTTCTCCAATTAGATTGCAAATGAATGAAAGTTGAATATGATAATTTCTATAATAAATTGTTGCTTAATCAACACACCATACAAAAATGTTGATACTAAATCTTTGATGAGGGTCACTGTGTTACTGTGTTTAATATGTATTTCTACATCAAAATACAAAAGATCGGTCATGCATTTAATCAATTTTCTACTACAGAATACCTGAGACAATTTTCCTTAAAGTCGGCATGCGATCCTAGAACAATGATAGCTCCCCAACCGAACCCTAACGTATAAAATGCCATCAAAGTAGCCTCAATCCAAACCTAAAATAAAACAAGAGGGACATGTTTGGCCTATATCTTTCACCTGAATATCAAAACGAGATAGGTCTTTCGCCTTTTTTAATTTTACATTGTTTACAGAACCCAAAGGAGAATAGTATGTACTTGGTAAACTTTTTCCCAACCACCGTACATTGTAAAAAGGGAGACATCTTCAAGCACAGGCATCCTATTAACACAATTGCTTACATAAATAAAATATTCAAGGTAGAGCTTGGTGAAAGCTTAAAACCTTTATAATATCTATAATGTAATGATTATATATGATATAAATCATACTAAAGCCTATATCCGTATGGTAGAATTGACTCCCGCATCCCTGTACTCACTTCTTGGATATTCGAAAAATGTTTCCTTCGAAATACATGTACTATATACACAATATGTTAATGTTAAATTTATGGTTAGAATTCTCTACTGCATTATATTATAGAACTGATTGCCCAGACACCTATTATCAAACTATCGAAAACGTTATCAGAGTGTTGCAAGTAAAACGTATCTCATTTTTCGTATATATTTCCATATTGTTTGTGGTTAAAATACCTGTATGATTTTAAAGCTAAGTTACTGATATAATCTTAGAAAATAATAATTTCACAATAGTAGCTTAATATATCCTTTGGAGCGCCGGGCATATTTTGAAACATACTGGGCAGACACGTGCATGTTAATGTAAATACTGCACATGACGTCATGCTACTTTCAGTTCCGACGGATGTGCTCTGAACGTCAGAAAAAATACTTAATTTTAACACTAAAGTGGGTTTTTCATTTGTTCAGTTACAGGGTGTCATCCTGACTGAAAATATGCAGAGTAAAACATTTAACCACTACCCAAATCCGATTCAGTGAGGGATGTATTTTGCTATTTTTCATATTTAAAAATTATATTTTACATGTTGTTTAGTAAACTAATTCCAAAAACATCTAGTATTTAAATACATTTGAATTATCACAATTAACTAATTCAAATCGTTTCTTACTCGAACTTTCAGAACTTTATCAAACTGTGGATAGAAGAAGTAATATATCCCAAGTTGAGAACCGGGTAACATCACAGAACGTATGAAAATGATCACGGTCAGTATAACAGGTACTGTAGCAGTCACATAAACGACCTAAAATATAAAGAAACATTAAGGTAAGAAGCATCGCTCCACTGATATTACAAATAAAACAATGTGGTAGGGACAACAATATGTGTATATACGCGATGCAGATTCTACTTTTTTTTCAACAGATACATAATGTTGTGTATACGTATCTGCCTTCTTTACACTTAGAATAACATTTTCTTGTATTCACATTTGTTACAATGTATATGGATTAGTTAATCATTTAGTAAAACGCTGTACATGTTTATCGGCTCAATGTTTGAAAAGGGCGAACATAGTAAAATGTTTTATATCGTATACCTGTCATAAAAACTTAATCCTGGCCGATAGCGCTCACGTGCCAGGTCTGCAAACGTATGTGTAGACCTGGAAATGACGTGTAGACCTGCACGGATTTGAAGACGTCATTTCTGTTATATTTTCGCATGATTTTCACTACTCTTTATGAGGTTTACGATATTATGATTAATTATAGACTAATGTTTCGGTCAATACATAGTTTTGCGGACCTGTTAAAAATGATATTGACATCGGACTTCGTCCTCGGTCAATATCACTTTTAACAGGTCCGCAAAACTATGTATTGACCTAGTCTATAATTGTATAATGTACATATTGTGTAACTGGGGAAAAAACACTTTACTGCAACTAATTCATATTAATTCATACTACGTTTACAAAACAATTGAAATATTTGGCTAAGGACAATGCATTGTCTAAAGTTCCTGAAATGAACCCCATTCTATAGCGCATGAGCAGGGTAAAATATCTGCTGTCATTTCATGAAGCATTCAAATAACATCAAAATGTAAATAGCCCAAAAGCAATCAACCGTAATAATTGTTTAGTATGTAGACCTTCCAAAAGCAGTGATATCATGTTAAAATTGATGTTTCCTTATTGCAATATCATATCTGGCGGTTTTCATTTAAAGCGGACAGTATAACAAATACTTCAAACTTACCTTTTCGATTGACTTGATGCTCTTTATACTGCATAGGCAGATAAATAATCTGATGATGAACATGAACAGAAAGTAGCGCCAGATGACTGGAGAGAAGTCTAATATACCAGAAGACAACTGTAAAACCTTGTATCTGTATGTGAAGACAATAACATGAACTTATGACTTAAACTAAAACAAATATTCTTGATACATCAGAAACATTTTTAAAGAGCAAATGTATAGAGATTTTGCTGCAGTAAATAGGTGCAACATATTTCAACATCATGTAAAACATTTCGGAACTACACCCATATTTTATAACATCAGGCACTCGGTTTTGAATTCTATTATAACATATGTTAACAATATATACCACGAAATTACATCTATGCTAATCAGCTTCCAAGTTTTGTATAAAATCACATGTAGAAAATGTATTTATGCAAGTTTGCCTACAGGCTCGTGGTACAACGCAATGCAGTTTCAAAGTTGTTGTTCCCGAAATAATCTAATTAACCATCAGCACGCATGATTTCACGTATCCAGTGTACGATCCACTAAAACAGTTGACAAGTATAACCATTGGAGGGAAATTGCTTGATGAGCAATTTCGTTTAGGTTAAAGTTGCGGACGTTAAGCTATGAGAACAATCTACTTGAACCTCGCCACGAAACCACATTTTTTGCTACAGTTACTTCTTACGGAGCAGTGACTGACTCAAAACACTCACGTGTTTGAAGAAATCGAACTACGCTATCTCCAACACTACAGTACGCACGATATGCTACCATTTACAGTCACAGACGTTGATTTGAGAGAAGCCTTGATGATCGGAGAAAGAGCAGGTAAAATAAAGGAATTATATCATTGTATATTTTCCGTTTACATAATGAAGCATTTAAGTTAGTATAGGACTTATCCTGACTGCTTGTTTTCTAACGTTTTGTAAGCGGAAGCTTAAAACCGAAGCTTATGGTGTAGTATAGAACAACTAGCCCCTATGTCAATCAAGCAAGATGTTTACTATCATTTGTAACGCTGCAGAAATATTTATGTAGCAGCTCATGCTCACAAGAGCTCCTTGGTCCGGCTGCTGGTGACAGTGAATGATATGGGATACACCAGGTGACAGTGAATGATATGGGTTACACCAAGACAATCATTAGCGTTGTTTGGGCGAAAGTATGTAGATGTGCATTTAGTACAGACTGCGAGCACGAAGGTAGTAGCAATAATTAAGGATCACGCACTGGCTTATGTAACACGTAGCATCTGGTGCTTACGACACGTTACCATACACCCTACTATATTCACTTCATGACCAAATTCACCAGATTGCCATTACAATTGGACGGACATTTTACGGACATAACTGAAGACTTGTAAACCATGATTAAGTCATGCGATGAGCTAGAAGTCATGCACAAATACTTAAAAGCTACTAAAATCGATGGGTGATCACAATATCCTTCCTATATATTAGCAATAAGAAATAACAGTTGACACCCCTCGACGAATATTTCTCTGACATGCATTTAATCCATTTGGTAATGCAGGTTCCAATTGCCTAATGATTGTGATCTCCTTTTGCTTTATTTGAAAATCTATGACAAGGATTTGAACTGCTGATCCATAAAATAGTTTTCATCTAAATTTTGACCATCTTGTATGACCTGAGGTTTAATCGATTCACCTTGTTCTTGTGTTGTTTTCATTGTGTTAAATTCACCTTTCGATAATACGGAAGAATTTTATGTTATATATTTTTTTAAACTTCACCTCAGAGATTTAAAGATAAAGCTCCGAACGAACGGACTAAGTGACGAATATATGGACGGACGGACATTGTGAATTTTCTAAATGTGTGTTTAGTAAATACTTCAAAATAAATATGGTGAAATATGTAGAATTTGTTCTCATCTTTCTATGTTTTACTTTTCAATGCGACATTGACCTTTGACTAAACGATCTGTGTCTTAGTCATCTCCTGTTTATGTTTGAAATGTCATCATAAGATTTTAGTTAAAAGGCCGAAAATGTATATTTTGTTCTAATTTTAAACTTTTAACCATTACCTTGATTTAAGACATAGAGACCTGTGCATGTTTAATTTTTCGATAATTATAAAGATTTTATTGTGATTATAGGGGAATCCACACAAGGAGTTTGTAGTTACGATTCCAGACGGACGGACACAGATTTAATAAATACTACTGTAAATTTGTTTTATTCATGATATATGTTTTCTCTACCTTTCGATATACACAATTACTCGGGACTTTAAAAAATATGCAAAGTTTTGGAGACAAACCATTATGTATAATTACAATTGTTACGTCATAACAATTACCATATATCTGTGACTGTCAATGGTCAAGGAATTTCATACAAAGAAACACATATATATTGCTCGGTTTTACACTCCAGAGAAGACCAAGAGTTTGCTTTCTACAACGACAATGTGAGAAACCGCTGAGGGTTGGTTTGTGCAAATATATTTTGGGCTTTCATACAATAGGATAACAGTAACTCATGTTTATATTACACCGGTGTATGCATGCTATTTCGTGCGTATATTCATTTATAATATATACTTTTGCATTTGACGATCCAAGGACTGTACTTGGTCGCGACGTTGCTCGACATCATGCGACGCTCTAACGTTCACACCCTGCTATTTATTTTTATGTGAATAAATGAATGGAACAATGTCATTTTGTAATCATAATACGAAATGTACCATGTCATTTTAAAATGGCGTGTCGTAACAAATAAGTTTAAGTAATTATACAAATACAACTCACTGCCAAAACTCTTCTGCCGCACTCATGGTATCTTTTGATGAACCAGACGACGCATTTGCTATTGTTATATTAGCTATTGCAGACATATTGGACAAAACGTCATAAGTATCAGTAGAATTTAATGCTCTGTAGCCTCTGCACATAGGGGTATTCCATTCCCTGTCACATTGACTCCATGGGACAGGCTCTCGGAAGGAATAAAAGATGAACTGTAGGATCCAACAACGGAATATGCTTGTTCCTATCATATAAATCCCATAGCATAGACAGATGGTGATACCAACACCTAATGAAATAGAGTTACGCACTTATAGAAATGGAATATTAGTACAAGTAACATACAAAAAGTCCTATAAAATACATCAAAATATATTTTAGCCAATCAATTTAACAATGTATCTACATTGTATTGGTATTAAATAGGTTATCAAGTTAAACTCTAAACAAATTAAATATTACAAATGTATATTAAAGGGACATACCTTATATCTAGCCGATAACATTCTCGAAACATAGATTATGTGTTCAATGAACGTAAAGTGATTGAAAAATACAATGTCAAAGAAGAACATATGGCGAAAAATGAATCATTTCCCCACAATTAATCAATATAGAGGCCTTCTGTAATTAATCTCATGCACCCATTAATTGTACAACAACAACTCTACATAGATTATTTAATGGTTTACGGTACTGCATCATATTTTAAACCGCTGATTTTACCGATAATGACTGAAATGCATAGCTGAAACTTTATGTTTAACTTATAATACTTCCAAAATTTAAATTATTTATGTTTTGGGGGTTATTAAGTTTGGCATCAGATACAGTAGAACCTCGAAATACCGGACGGCCTTCGGCGGGGAAAAATCGGCCGGTTTTCCGAGGTGGCCGGATTTTCGAGGGATGAGATTTTGTAAGTTACGCACCCCTGGTCATTCCTCTGTTTCATGAAACACGACTGTCTTTCTTATAAACATGAATAACTACATTATCGACTTTATTAAAATACATCTTAAAACATATAAATGCATGTCACCGCCCATAAAACATTAAAATAGCATTCACAAAATTAAAAGCTATAATACATGTACATTGTAATTAAATGTTAGCATCACCCGGTGCGACGTTAAGATAACACGTCGTGAATTTCAAGATACAGACGAAAATACTTTAAATTTTAACAATAAAACTTATGTTCTTTCTGTTCAGCACTCTTTACACATCAATTTTTCGTTTCCTGTACATGTATATATTCCGACATGATGATTGTAAATACCCGCTAAATCCGCTGTCATGATTTACTATGACACAAAATATAAAATGAGGCTCTATCGTTTTGCTAAATTTCCTAAATATGAATGATTTTATCAATCTTGAGATGAAATCTAATTATCAGCACGTTTGACAGACAAATTGTATTGTTCGGCAATAGGGACAATTTACAAACTAATTCGCACTTATTCTTTGTGACCGACTGTGCAAATTAGATAATCGCCACAAATTGATTTCACGCCTTCGGCACATCAGACCGTGACCGGATTATTTAGAGTCATTTTAATACACAATATTAGTATTATAACATAAGTATCAATGGAGAAAAAAGGGCGGAGAAAAAACGGCCGGAGTTTTGAGGTATCCGGTTTTTTAGGGGTTCGGAATTTAGGGAGTCTACTGTACAAACAAATGTATAGGGTATGCCCCTTGAATATGTTGGTGGCATACTGTAAAAATGCAGTTGTGAGACGGACAGTAACAAGGAAATGTCATAGTAACAAAAATGAGCATTCAAGTCTCATACTCACTGTAGATATTACTTCTATTACCATGATATATGTCTTACCGGCGAACAAACTAATTTAGATCATGCAGCAGCTGTTGGTTCAAATTTCGTTTTGTAAAATTTCTTTAGCTTTAGTACTTATCATGGCTTATAATGCTTGCTTTCTTAACGATACATATTATGGAAAGTATATAGTTATTTGAAGGTCGTTGTAGCGATATGTGATATTCAAAGAGCGTGTACAATACGTTTTGTTTTTCACAAGTCTTAAACCGGCGATTTATGTACATTTAATATGTAGTTATCAGTTAGTGTTATACTAGTACTGCGCTTTGAAAACTTGTTAAAAATTAATCATTCTTGAACCCGTTACAGTTTTGTACAAGCAGACAGAATTAAAATTTGAATAATTTAGTTTATAATTCTATCCATCAGTTTATTTTGTAAGTACGCTATGCTCTTCAATACTGTACTCTGTAAACGTCTATAATAATATATTATCTATAAATTATTTGAGATTCGGTCGGTTCAGCATGGCTACGCTCAAAACTTTTAGAATAAATGAAATATTCAATTTAATATTTTATGACAATTTTTTAAAAGCAATAAATTATTGCTGATGTGTATCGCAAAGGAAAATCTTTCTATTTCAGCACACATCAACTAATTTAGTTAAGGAAAGGGACATTTCATATCAAAATTGGTGTCTCATACAATTTCCAATATGTTCCTATAAATTGCAATTTCGATGAAACAGAAGGCATTTTTGTTGCATAAAGACAATACAAATTTAATTGTCAGTTTCTCGTTTTTACAAAATTTGTCTTACCTCTAAATAATGGACATATGTCCCAGACCTGATACGGCCCACGTCCAGAAAATTTCCCAACAGAAAACTCGAGGAAATACATTGGAATTCCACAGACTACAATCATTGTCACGAAAGGTATCAAAAATGCACCTGTAAAATATTTTTTAAAACGGTCTTAGTTTAAATTAACAGAACAAAAGTCTTATTAGATCCAGTGTGTGTATAAAAGTTTTAAAATTAAAAAGACATAGCAGATTATATTAAATATTTCGAACAACCCTCATACTTATTATACTTTTTATTGATTTTTGAAATTATAAAAAACGAATTTAAAGCTTTGAAAACCGAATTATATACCATACCTCCACCATTTCTGTATGTCATAAATGGAAATCTCCATATGTCAGACATTCCCACAGAATATCCAAACTGTGTGACATAGGAAGAAAATGTCGAGCTGAATTTGTTATTCGTCTTTCTTTCATTATATGGCACTGTATTTCCACTTATTTGTGCACTATAATCATCTCCCATTTTATATGATTTAAATTATTTCGTTAATAACACGAGAAAGAGTTGTATTTTGTTTATTGCACTTAGACCAACGTCTGTAGAAGGGTTATCAGTTACGCTTTGCAAAATATAAATATATCTAAATAAATAATTAAATAAGTTTGTTATCCAACTGCGAAAGTTATTTTCGTTCTGGATCACCTCTCACAAGGTGCATTCTTACTCGGTTAACCAGCGAAACTGTATCCAGTTTTTTACATATGCACAACCGGACCTAACAACAACGTTCTGATGAAAACAAAAAAATTGGGCAATATCAATGAAACAAAAAAAGTAAAATACTATTCAAATTAGTATTATTAACATTAAATGAAAGGGACATACACTAAAATTGATGTCAAACTCAATAACCTAAAATAAATAGTATTGTTAAAGTCTGAAATAACATGTTACGATAGGTTTTGCATCAATCATAAATGTTTTTGTGGGGTTTATGGTTAAACTGCAAAATTTGCCCTATTTACGGAATATCGCTTAAATCATTCAAAATTTGTGAGAAAAACGGGTTCATTTTACTAATTTGATGCTGAAAATAGTAGTTTCATTCACAAATAAGGGGAATGTAGCCAAGTTTTAACAAAATTACAAAATTAATAGACATACCAAATTTTAAAGTTTTTTTTCTGCGATTTTAAAAACCGTTTTTTTTTATTTTGGTAATGACAAACATTATCAATGTTAAGTACATTTGTGTAATTCTAAGGTTGTCTAAATTTAAACTTTGTTGTTAACCTTTCGAAAATCGAACTTGTTCTTTGTTTTTTTTTTCCTTTTTTTTTTGCGTTTTTAAGAAAATTTTACCACAAAACAATAGTCAATGGAAAGGACAATTAGAAGAATAGGAGAATAGAATATCTATTGTCTTTATTCCGTCTTTTGTCCTTTAAGTGGTCATTCTTTTGTTACTTAAGTGGTCACTCTATTGTTCGAGAACAATGGAAATACTACCTAATAACACCTTCTTATGGGTGTCCGTCTGTGCGTCCCCACTTATAAATTCGTGTCCGGACTGTAACTTTGTCATGCATTGAAGGATTTTAAAATAACTTGGCACAAATGTCTAGCACATCAAGACGATGTATCGCGTACAAGACCCACGTCCCTACCTCAAAGGTCAAGGTAACACTTTGAGTTTGAAGTAAATGGATTCCTCTATATATGCACACATTCGTGTCCGGATTGTAACTTTGTCATGCATTGAAGGATTTTAAAATAACTTGGCACAAATGTCTAGCACATCAAGACAACGTGTCGCGTGCAAGAACCACGTCCTTACCTCAAAGGTCCAGGTCACACTTAGAGTTTGAAGGTAATGTATTCCTGTATATATGCACACATTCGTGTCCGGTCTATAACTTTGTCATGCATTGATTGATTTAAAAATGTCTAGCAATTAGGTATTAATTGTATCTATTCATGTTCTTAAAAGTTGCACCAACAGTGCAGCTCTTAAATATTCTTGAATATTGAATTCTTGAACTGGTCAGCTTTCTCTGTAAACATCTAATTCCATGCCAGGTGGTTAGGATATTTCAATTTTATTACCAGATGAAACAGTTACTGGCTTTGTTATGTAACACATGCTTTAGGGCTACAAAAGTCAGTCTAGGGCAACCTATATTATGAACTCATCTTCAATGATTCCTCATTTCATGGCAAGTTTAGAACATGGGGCAGAATTTGACCCTGTTCTGATCCGATGTTTTTATTAGTAAAAAAAAGCATACATCCTTGCCCAAACGTTTGTATTGTGCATAACAAAAAGTGTCAACAAAAATTACAGATATATTAATCAGTGTGTGAAGAGTACCCGGTTAAACAAAGTTATGGCCCTTAACGTAGCAAAATATTGGCATTTAATACAAATGCCGCACATATTTCCGTGGAGTACGACAATATAGCTAACGAACAGCTGCGCTTTGGGTCAGACGCTATAGTAGATCTAGATCGGCTGGTCTTTTTCTTTAAAATGATGCTATTTCATGCCTTTATACCCAAAAGCTGTAAAATTGGTATTATAATACCGATATATAAATATTAACCATGTAACCCTCTATCTACAAGCTGTTTGAAAAGTCTTACATTATATTTTCACAAAAGGAAACGACCAAAATTTAAGTGAATTTCCCTCAAAACAGCAAAATGCGTACCAAAAACATACTGGTTCTGTAACAGTCTCTTTTAATTTCAAAGAAGGCAAAGTATTACGTTACTAATTAGAAAATGGGGGTTAGGTGTATATGGCAAGTCTAGACACTCAAAATGCATTCGACACAACGTGGTTCAAACGCCTTTTTGTAAAATTATACCTAGCAGGGGGCGATAGTCCAATATGGTTAACATTACTGCATGTCTACACTGATATGTTTAGTTGTGCAATCTGCCCCATTCCCCGTTCATCAAGGCGTTCAAGGAGAGGTTATATCCACTTGGATGTATTCTCTGTACCTAAACCAGCTTCTGATCGACCTTGAAAGTTTAACGATAGGGCCATATGCGTCTAGAAGCATCACGCTTGCCGACGATTAAACGTTAGCTGCGTTATCCTCGGACAATATGCAAACCATTCTTTGTATTGTAGAAGAATAGAAGAATGCCACTGTGTCGCTATGTTATTAATGCCAATAAAAGTTGCATACTTTTATTCAGTAACACACAGACAAGGTCATCTTGTTAATTGGACACGACCTGTGACAACATCGCTTGATTTATATATATATATACCTTTACTCTCTTTAAAATAGCTGTAAATCTTTGATACGAAAGTAAAGTGCGAATGTTTGAAGCATGTCGCCAATTAAGCCATTTAACTAAAATACATGTATCTTTAATTACCCTCACGTGTGCAACAAACTTCGAGTAACAATTGTCAAAGAGCAAATGATTCTTTGCTTCTATGTTGTTGTCTAGGCATCTGTATGTAACTAAACTTAAACCAATTACAAACTAGATGCCCACGTGCAACATGTCGAGCCCGCCATATGTCAAAAGGGCTAACTCCTTACCAAGTAGAGATGGGTCAAAATACACCTAAATATTGGATGTAACATGCATGTTGTACCACAGAAAAGTGGTCTCAATTTTTCTCTACGGCCAGTAATAAAAACGTTACAATATAAGCTATTTATAGTAACAACAAAGGGAAGAAATTCTAAAAACAGGGGTAGCCCATGGTGGTGAACATTTGTGCCAAGTTAAATTAAAATCCCTCCATGCATGAAAAAGATATGCTCCGGACAAAGTCATTCTTGAATTTGACATTCAACCTCCAAGTGTGGCCTTGACCTTAGACCTAGGGACCTGGTTCTTGCGCATGACACTCCGTCTTATGATGGTGAACATTTGTGTCAAGTAACATTAAAATCCCTCCATGCATGAAAAAGATATGGTCCGGAAAAAAATCGGACGGACGGACGGACGGACGCACGCACGCACGCACACTCGCACGCACGCATGCACATACCGAACCGTCAAAAGTGACAACTATATCGAGCTCACCGCAAGCGGGCTCGACAAAAATGGTTGCGCAAAATGATTTATTTGAAATCGTTATAATACTAAATGCTGAAAGCATTTTTTCTAGTAATCTGAGTTATTCAGTTTAATTAGCTTGATTCTTATCACAATTAACTAGCTTGATTCTTAGCACAATTAACTAGCTTGATTCTTATCACAATTAACTAGCTTGATTCTTATCACAATTAACTAGCTTGATTCTTATCACATTCTCGTTCTTTTGGGCTCAGTCTTTTGTTTGGAAATATTTCAAACAGTCTAATAAAGACAAATTTGTAAAACGTTCGTATTACACAGAAGTATTTAATTTTCGACTCTGGGTATTGCGTTTTGTTTTCTTGCCTATCCATGAGCTTTCAGTTGTAAACATGCGGTTAGACTTTTAATTCAATGTCCGTTTTCAACATCATTTCAGTTGTGTACATTTGATCGTTTTCAACATTATTTCAGCTTTGTACAGACACATGCTTTATTTGAGACCGTTTTAACATCATTACACTTATAAACAGGCAACTTATATACGCAAGGAATTGTCCCGTGTCTCTTGAAAAAGAAATTGCAAAAGTTTCTCATATCAAGAGCAAAATGTCAGAACTATGACTCGAACCTTTGTCTTTCAATTAGAATTTGCATAAAGTCACCTCACAGCCGGATTTACAATTTAACGGAAAACAATGGACACTATCGGTTAACCGAAAAATAAACGCTTAACTGGTTAGTCAAATAACTGGTTATTAACATCCCTAATAATACAACATGTAGGTATACATTTGAGCAAGGGTTACAAATAGGATGATATATCTCACGCATGCACCAAGGCCAAGTTCCCTTTCCTTCTGGCCGGCGTTAATTCCTGAAAGTGACCACAATCGCATACGCTTAGCAAAATTGTAATGCATTTCTGTTGGTTGTAAAATATGGTTACAAAATCAAATAAAATTTTTTTTTTTAAAAAAAATTTTTTAAAAAAAAAAAAAAAAAAAAAAAAAAAAAAAAAAAAAAAAAAAAATATTAAAAAAAAAAAAAAAAAAAAAAAAAAAAAAAAAAAAAAAAAAAAAAAATTCACCAAAAAAAAAAAAAAAATTGGGTAGATAGCAGAACGTTAAATGATCTTGTTAATTGTAAATTGTGTATGCATCAAACAGAATAATTTATATGTACATAAAGTCATATCTTGTCCTACTCTATTAGAAGTTAGAATTGAACTTTGTAATGTTTTACACGAACATTACGACTACAGTGTCATAGAACAGTTATGCTGTTTAGACAGGCATTCAATCTACCTGACAATGTTAGGAAAACCCATCGAAATCTTAACGGACTGGCAACAAGAGTTTGAACTCCATAGAGTCTTTATCTGTATGTGTTACACTGTCTGAAATTTTATTCACTTTCAAAACGTGCTTTGTTTATATAATTATGTTGTACTGCTAAGAGTTACCTGAATTTTGTAAAGTGAGCGCGATGAATACATTTATCATTTTCCTATATTTCGCTTTCGAGTACAAAATGTAAGAATTTGGCCATTAAAGAGATTGCATGGAAACAAATTAAAAAGTTATGGGCTTTTTATTGTTTTCAAAATATAACAACTGCGACATTTGCGCATTAGCGTGAAAGAATACGCTTGGTGTACTAAGCACATTAAAATTAAACAGGTTTTCAACCGCCGGCCTTTATCACTCGCTTCGTTGTAAACATAACGGAAGCGGAAAACGAGCATTATTCCCACTTGAAATTGACATATAAAGGTATGGTTCAGATGCACGATGCTTATTGCTGAAAGGTCTTGTGTTTCTGAAATAGTTGTAAAAGATTTCCAGAATGTTTGCGAAAGAATGAAATTGTGCAAGGTAGCTGTCTTGTCAAAGATATATGATACAATTTCTGATTCCGCAATATTTGGTGAGAAGAAGCTGAGAATTATAAATATTGAACTAATTTGAAACGATGGAAATGTTTTCTTCATAGACAATTAAAATAACGAAGCTCGATCACGTAAATCGCTCCGTTTTCCTTTTTGTTCATAGCTAATATAATTATGCAACATTTATAATGTACAAAATCTCTAAGTATGACCTTAACCTTTCAACTACATACCAAGTTCTTGCGCGTGATTCGCTGTCCAAAAGTGATCCAAAACAACTATGCTAGGTACAAATCCTTAAATGTATGAGGAAGCTACAGCCTGGAAAAATCTGATATGTCATTTTAACTTTAAGTATGACCTTGACCTTTGAACTACGGACCTACATGTCACCCGAATGTGGTAAAAAAATTGCTAACTAAAAGGCAATTCAAAATCCTCTAACGCGAAAGAAAGTTACATACTGTACAAACTCATCCTGTACGCACACACGGACGCCCGCTCAGAGGCACATACATACACAGAAACGCCATTTTTACAACTATGTCGAGCCTACGCCAGTTGGCCCTTTGCCAGTGGGATCGACAAAAAGTAATTGTTGTATTTAATTCAACAATACTGAACCATAACACGATGATGAAAAAAAGATAAAGCATTTTCTCTACGAGCTATTTTATTTTCCAGCCTTGAACAATGTAAGAACAGTAGCAATACGCACAATCATGCAATGGCTATTACTTGGGATTTTAAAAATCGAGGGAAAATATAACTTTAAATTTGGTTGAACCCGCAGATTAATTACTTCGTTTTGCTATTATAAGAGGCATATGCAAGTGAAATTTACTGAAAGAATAAACATGAATTGACAGAATCGTGCAAAAGATAAATCTTTAGATTCTTTATATGAACAGAAAGAAAAAATACCGCTTATATACGCCACCAAATATATATGAAGTGTGTGTATAGATTTAGAATTAAATGTGTCTATAAAACATCTTTCAAAATTCAAACAGTTATATATGGATGTAAATGGATGTATTTCCAACTTTTATACTAAAGAGTCTGCTTGAAACGAACATTTCAACAAGTTCTTTTCCAAATTCTGTATGTGGAAAGCGCCAGGAATTCATATCCCGCTTTTTTCACGCTTTGACAATGCATCTTTCTACAAGTATCAAACGTATTATAAACTATATACAAGTTGTTTATGATCATAACGTCGTAACGACTATTTTGAGATAGTCAAACATGGCTATAGACATTGAGACGTTCAGATATTATATACCGTGACAATATACCCTCAAATATATATTCATTTAATGATGAAATCTTAATTGAACGATCAAATTAAAGAAAGAAAATGCAAATAAAACTATAATTAATTAAAAAAAGTTATTTCGAACGTATTGTTCGATACTACACCACACAATTTAATATCATTTTTTCAAACCTATTATTTATTCAGACAATCCAGCTCGTGAATTGACTGATCTGTTATTCTGTTCATGTATGACGTATGTGGATATCTTCCAAACATGTTGTAAAAGACCAAATCAGTAAATGTCCTGTTGCTGTATTTTCTTGTCTTTTCTTGATATTCTGACTTCTTTTCCTCGGCATTAGGACCCCAAGAGTCTGTTGGTTTCATCAGATATTTTAATTTCTGAAACGAAAAACGTTACCGTGGCTAATAAGCAAGTAAATACTTGTATCTTCGTCCGACGTATTTGAGATGTTGCTGCAGTGTATTTTGTCATACAGAATCTAATATTAACAATATTTCGCATCAAGCATACTGATTGGGACATACGACATACAATACAGCGAAAAGTGAAAGATTTAAATTTTAAGTTTTCATTGGCCAAACGATATTGCTTTAGTTCCAATTTTTATGTCCTTATTTTTATAGATCGAAAACTTTAGGCTTTCCGAATACATATAATATACAAAAAAAAAAATTTCAGCGGTAAAGTTGAATAATGTAATAACCGTTTGAACAACGGTATAATTTCAAGTGATTTGTTTCGAATACCCGTGGTGTTCGTTTGATCTAATCGTCAATGTATATAATGTAAACATGCATTTTTGATTCATCACATCAAAAGTATCTAAATGTTTAGAAGGAACATTATTTTTTCGTTATTGCCAGTGCTAAAAATGTTTTACAAAATGTTTTTGGGTATCTTTTATCCTGTTCTGTATATGTATCACGTACTATAGATATAATGCAATTTGAAACTAAATGTATACGGACATCCTTGCATCCTGCTTGTACTAAATAAAAGTTTAAACATTGCAAACCATAAACATTCTAGTGTCACTACATATTCATGTTCATGAATCACCACAACAGTCGGAATTGCAAAATAGTTCAATGAAGCTTTCCCCCCCCCCCCCCCCCCCCCCCCCCCCCCCCCCCCCCCCCCCCCCCCCCCCCCCCCCCCCCCCCCCCCCCCCCCCCCCCCCCCCCCCCCCCCCCCCCCCCCCCCCCCCCCCCCCCCCCCCCCCCCCCCCCCCCCCCCCCCCCCCCCCCCCCCCCCCCCCCCCCCCCCCCCCCCCCCCCCCCCCCCCCCCCCCCCCCCCCCCCCCCCCCCCCCCCCCCCCCCCCCCCCCCCCCCCCCCCCCCCCCTTTTTTTTTTTTTTTTTACATACTGTTGTCAAAGGTCCTCTAGCTTGCTGAACAGCATATAGAGCTTGTCCTAAAATAGGCAACATAATTAATGCAACCACTACCCAGCCTAAAAGTCTTGCAAGTGTAGGATAGGAATATGATCCGTATCTAGGAGGCACGTATTCTACCAAACTTGTACAGAATAGCACCTGAAATGAAAAGAAGTTGAGTCATTAATATGAACAATATATATCGAAACTGCTGTTTTGAAATTATTGAAAGTTTTTTATTTGATTGAAACTTAAATATTTGATCTGCTTTGTACTTATACTAAACAGGAAACTCAATTTTTTTTCAAATTAATTATAACATTAATATAACGAACGCAATTTGTTTTTAAAGTCGTGTATCATGCCATCAAATCTCAATGCAAAATTAAAACCGTTTCGCAAATCACTACTTCTGCGGTAAATGAGCCTTTTTTTAAAGAAATGTTGGCTTCCATGTTCGAATTATAAGATGTGTACATGTATAAATGCTAATTTTAGAATAAGCTCTAAAGATACAGAAGTTAGACAACAACTCAATAAATTTCAATTCAGTGTGAATCAAATGGCTTGTTTCAAGTCGATTCAGCACCAGTGTGCAACTGGAGTGCTTCAGTTGCAAAACGGAAATGATATGCTGTTGCCTTAGATCTACAGACAATTACAATGTAATATGCGAATACAGGTTCACACTGATTTAAAGATATTAGCCCTCATATTATGATGATAAAATCAGGTTCTTCGAGCTGTCTGAAATTCATGTATTTTAGAACGAATCATCAAATGAAATGTGTCAATTACAAACAGAAGTATCTGGATTAAATACTTTTGAATGATTTAATGGAGGTAATCAAAACAAAATCTGTTCTGGAAGCATTTCAGCAGGATGACCTCATGGTCTTGGTCAACAAAATGATAAACTTTTAGCATACTGTAATTAAGACTGGAGAAACAACTGCCAGTGAAACCCGTAAAACAGCTGGAATTGGTTTCGCTATCATCATATTCACATCCTCACTGAACCGGTCAAAACCTGAAACAAACTCAAGCAAGCAAGTCATTATTGGACAGACTTAGACCTGCATGAAATTTTTCAAGTTTCAAAGTATACCAATTGTCATAAAAGTGTTGTAGACCTGCAATACATTCAATGTCATGGAACCGGTTCCAAGCTGCAAGTTCCAAAGCAAACACTTTACACGTTGTTACTGACCTTGTTCAGACCTGTAGTAAATTCAAGTCTCACCGCGTATACAAATTCATAAAGTCGGTTCAAGCCAGCAATAAACTGGAGTTTTAAAGGTATAGACACTGTAGATTAAATTAGCATGTAACTACTAAATATGAATTAATGTTAAGTAGTTCCATTTTTGTTACCATAGATCCATGCGACAGCAAGAACTTCTAAAAGAGAAACAATAGGTCCAACCCAAGCACCACAGTACCAGTCTATCCACAAAAACATGTAACCACCGGCCTGTTAAAGAAATAAGTAAGATTTATTTTTGAGATAATATGAAACGTGAACACAAAATGCGTTTATTTTGAGATAATCTGATACTAATGTTATTTCTTTCACTTTTGAAAAACAGCTAAAGGTGTGTCATGAAAATGTAACACTATTATAGTTAACAGAATAGTAACTTTTGGACTTAAAAATCATTTCATCTGTTAGATATCGTGAATTTTATTTGAGTAACCTTACCCCTGTGCATGTTAGTAGTGAAGCGATATACATGACAAATGTGACTGCAAATATTACAACCGTCCGTGAAACAGCCTTAAATCGAGGAAATATATCCCAAATGGATTGTACTATCATCTCAAAAGGAATTAACTGAAACAAAATAAAATACATGTACATCTACCTAATTGTCAATACATATTTAAAAACTGCAATAGGTTTCACTTACTCTCGTACAGTATTTTGGTCTGTAAAAGAGCGTTAATGATTAAAGGACAGCCAATTAACTGATAGCTTGAAAATCGATGTAATCTAAAGATATACTGTAACATGTACATGTAGTAATGTATAGAACATTGATGTTATTGCAGTCCAAAAGCACATTTAATACCTATAGCATGTTTCCACTTCACTAGCCTTACTACTATATATTTGAAACTGCATTTAACAGCAGGGCATTTATCAACTACTGGTATCTATTTCCATTCGCCTATAATATAATTTACAACGTGCATTTCAGCTTGGCCCTAGGCAGACACACCTCTCTAACGTCTTTTACCAACTTTGTACACATTACAGATACTCCTTAGAATGTTTTAACTTCGCAATGTTCTCAATCATTACCATCGAGTCTGGACCTCGAATATAAGCAAATGCCAATGTGCATTGTTTTGCCAAATGTGTGTGATGTTGTCACAAACAAGTTAACTGAAGTAGTTAACATATAGCGTTGAAAAAAGAAAGACATTTTAACAGTCGACACTTATCGTCAAACTATTTTAGTTTACCATTTTTGTGGTTTACCCTCGCACTCCTTGTGTGGTGATTCTCTATTTGTGTATAGCATAATCAGCACGTCCAAACGACCTGATCATGATCTGCAAGTCATATTATATACTCTTTATTTTCACGTTGCAGTGATTTTAAAGCTGCTCGCTCTCAGTTACCGTTGAAAAAAATATTTTTCAAAATAATTGACATTCTTATTCATAAATATAAAACTAAAGACAACGCTTTTGAATTTGGTAGCGTATTTCTTTAAATTTAGAGATATACGTGACATGAATTTATACTGGAGCCTTTTTATAGGACCATAATTATATTCTAAAATACGTTATTTTACAAAATTACACAAATAGGAAAATACATATTGTACAAATCATGAGACACATATTACATAAATAACTTGTACAATTCAATGGTTATTGTACATTAGCAGCACTATAAAAATATGAAGATGTTACCACAATATCCTCTAATTGTCAAACATAACAAAATGTGATACGTACGTTATTCACAGTAAAGTGTGATGTTATCACAAAGATGATTTCAAAACTTGATCGAAAGCGAAATTCCAATCTTCATAATAGTGTCAGTATCCATCGCTTTGTTTAACAATATGACATATTTGACAAAGAACAGTGAACAGCGTCAGTTAGTTAAATAGCTTAACATGAAATATACTAGTATATTTGCGTTTCATTACTATATAAAAAACAATTCATGCATAAAAAGTTACTAGTATGAGGATCTGCTACTTTGAGAATTCTATGTTCACTTGAATTACAATAAGAAATAAAGGTAGTAGGATTCTGAAAAGGAAACTGTCCGATTTCGTAAAGCAAAAATGCCTACAAAAATTAAAAACCAGGAATAACTGATTAGAATGACCTATAACTTGAATAAAAGATTGCATAACAAAGCAGTTGACGTACTATTTACTACGGACATGTCGGTCAGCGTATTCTATTTAAAAAGCACACCATGCTTTGCAACAGATTTGCCGTGCGTGTCTGTACATGTACTTGAAAACAACAGGTCTACAATTTTCAATATTTCTCACGAGCATACATTATGCAGTGAAAAGAAGTCAAGTCCTCTAAGGCTTATTACTAGATTCATTCCCATGATAATGTCAAAATCCACGAAAATGATAGTTTTTGGATTCTTTGATTATCCTGTTACTATTAACAATTACTATCAAACAATTCGATTTTCAACATACGTTATTTTGCATTAATGAAAAAGTGCTCTGGCTCCAGTTAAAACATTATTATTATTGTTTTTATTTATGATAATAATTATAATTAAGTATACATTGTAATTGAAAGTAACGTGAATGATAATGTTGAATGATCTTTATCTTCTAGCTTCTCCCCCCCCCCCTCCCCCCGCCCACACACACACCAGAAGAGTTCCCCCTTTACCCACAAAAGTAACACGTCAATGTCAACATTTCAATATCTCCTTGAAGCAATAATTTAGCACAATTGATAATCAGTGATTTATGACCCTACCCTACCTATTTGCCTGCAGGAACTTAAACTAATCTGAATGGATTTAGTTAACTTAGTGCTATACAACCTGTTTCTTTTCAGTTGTGTATTGTCCTACGGCAGTGCTTAGGTGTTTATTGCATTTTACATGCACGGTACTGAAGTGCCGAGCGTTTCAGCTGAGAAAACGTGTTTACCATAATATTTTCGTAAGGAAATTGCAATACTATTTATGTAACTTTGTTCAAATACCTACTTAACTCAAATATGTATAACAGTGCTGCTTATGGGTGTAGTATAAAATACTTTATTTTGGTTTTAAAAAGGAATATTGATATTATTATTTTAGTTATCATTATTTACAACTGTATTTTCTGTTAGTGTAAAGCATAATCAACACGCCCGAGCGACATGATCGTGATATGCACTGATTGCTTTTCAGTCATTTAAAACAACACTCATCATCATTCACCTAAAAGCTATACTTTCTTCAGAAGACAAAATATAACGATGCAACATACCTGTGAATCCATCTCGGAGAGAAGAACAGAAAATAGGAAAAGCCCTGTCCACAGCTGCGGAGAAGGTAGAGACAACATTGATGTGATGTATGCGACAATTCCAGTAGACATTTCTGGTATTGTTTAATAAAGCAATCATTTTATCATACAAGAATCTACTTATAAATTTCTAATTAAACCAATGCATGAATTTATACCGCAATTGTCCGCTGTGGTTCCTGTTTTATCTTCAAGCTCTTATAACAGTATGGCTTAGGATATACTCTTAAGCAAAACAAGTTTAAAAAAACTTATATTAATCGCTTTCGATGATTGAACTAATTGAATAACAAAGAGAACCGGCAATTTTCATCACAACAAGACCTGTTTGTGAAACAAGAATGCCCCCGTTGATGCAATAAGTAATGTGGAAACAGTCGAAGTATGCAAGGAACCGTTTTCAAGTAAGAGTCACTGTGAAATTGGCGTAAGACCTAACTAGAGCTTGTTTTTCACAAAAATGTCTCCCACCACTTAACACTGTAGGAATTACAAATAACTCGAAATATCAGTTTTTTTTCAGATGACTTTAAAGTAAAAAGGAAAAATAACTCATGCTGCCTTAAAAAAGCGTTTTTGGCCTTAAAATATATATTAGGCCTTAAAAAGGGAGAGAAAAGAAAATACATGTGGTCTAAAAAAGATTGGTTGGCCTAAAAAAAATTTAAGCCTTAAAAAAAGCTCATGAGGCCTTGAAAACAATATCTGGCCTTAGAAAATGGCCTTTAAAAAACAAAAATGTTTGGCCTTAAAAATGGTGGCTTAACATGTCATGTCTTGTCAAGGGATACACCTTATTTTACCTGACGAGAGATTGAACCAGTATTCACTACATCACAGAGAGTAAGAGGAAACATGTGTAGCAGAAGTAGATAACATAAAGTATGACAGGAACCTTATGCCAAAAAACTAAACATAATCTTAAATTGGGTCTTGAAATAGAGTTCTTACTAGCTTTTAATTATAAGGTACATTTTGATTCGAATTCTATAGTGTTGTGTTTATAAATATGTGCTTCTCTTTAAAAAATGTAAAATGTATTTTCTGTTGTAAAAAGCATGTTGTTTCGAATTCTATAGTGTTTTTTTATAAATATTTTCTTCTCTATCAAATTTATTAATTCTAAAAGAAAACAGTCATGATTGCCTTTGTTTCTGAGTTCCACAAAATGTGTTGAAATATTCAACAATATTGACATCTTCTCAAAATAATCACTGTAATAATGATGTGATTGCAAAGGACATTTCACTCCATGTTTAAACAGATCCTCAATGGTTATCGCCTTACCAGCATTTATGATTTCTGTGATACTGACATTATCGGCGTACGCCATGTTCCCGAGTACAGAAAAACAAACCATACCACTGACATTTGCCACTACTAAATCTATAGCTGGCAGAAGGATGGCTGTCCTGAAATAAACCCGGTCTTACACAATAATGTTAACAAGAGGCCTAAAAGGACCAGTACCGCTCTACTAGACTGACAGGACTGTTCTGAGAACGTTTCACAATAATCCGCTGTAGCACGGTTGGTTTTCGCAGAGAGTGGCTCATTTTCTGCACAAATCATCTGAAGGTTGCAGGCAACCTTCTGAGCAAATTTCATGAAAACAAAGGACAATTGTGACCTGTAAAGAATTGATTATATATTTGGACTATCGATTATTTCTAAACCTAGTTCATGAATGGCAAAGCATTTTGTGCTAATTCTGTATAAAAACTTTTTCGATCTCGCGTGATTTTCATGATTTTCAATGGTTTAACTGTTTTATGATAAATAAAAGCTCATGTCAAGAGTTTTTTTTCAAATTATTATTTATTATCCATGGACGTAAAGCAATGAATGGTTTGGAAAATGATATTGACATGCTAGGTAAAACTTTTAATTGTCTGACATACATATTTGATTTCGCAAAACATCCTAAAATCAGCATCGCTGGTAAAATCCAGTAAAATGCAAACTACTCCAAACCGATACTTGTAACTATATATTGCAACTGACATAAATACAATTTTACCTAACACCACTCGTTTACATAAATAATTGTTATAACGTAGAGAAACATATTAATACGCTGGGCATTAATTTAGAGACTGAAATTATTCACTGTAATAGATAAAATAAAATGGAAGATGACAACGGTTCACAAGTAAGAGAAAACATTTTGCCACAGAATGGCAGAAAGAGAGATGAAAAGTTCAGCTCGACATTTTTGTCTTATGTAACGCAGCTTTGGTACTCTCTTGGAATGTCGGACATATGGAGATTTCCATTTTTGACGTACAGAAATGGTGGAGGTAGGATTATTTCAGATTTTTATTTCATGAGTGTACTTGTACAAAATGAAAACAAAAATCGAGTAAATTGTGAATACTTATTTACAATGGATTTAAAACTACTATCAACTCTCTTAAATATTTAGCAATGACTGTAAGCAAAAAATGTAAATGTTTCAAAGGATATTAATCTTCTGATTTGGTCTTTCAATTCAAACGATAAATAGCAAGAACGATTAAAGTTCCTACTAAAATCTGCTTTGTTGTATGATTTTGAATAAAAAGCTCCGTGTGTATAAAAAAAGCAGCGACCATCTCACAAAGTCTTTCAGAATGTGTTGCTGCAGTCAACATTGCCCGGATTTGCATTTCAACTGCTTTAACCATACCATCAGCTAATTATACGCATAACGGTCATAAACACATTACAATTATTTAATTTATTGCTCATAGTTTTGACATTTGTCTGATATACACTGTATCAACCAATCAAGCGTTGTTTTACGTCTAGTAACAACACATTGAAATTTTGATGCGTATATATAAACCATGGACACCGAATGCTTAAATGGTTTATAACAAAGCGTAAGAACATCACACATTCGTTTGATATTATGTCTCGTGATTTTAGCGCCCGTATTAACAATAGTTTAGTCATTTTTACATGCAGTAAATTTACCTAACCATTGTTCCTGGAAGAACCATTGCTATAACCTCTTTCAACGTACAAAACTGCCAACGAGGCATAGTAGAGGGCGGCGCACAAACACATTTCCTTCAATCAATAAAAGGTTTCAGCGGTTTCAAATCACTGACTTTAAAAGGGACAGTCTGATAGGCCAGCCATATGGTGTTTTATTATACCTTTTTATTTGATTTCATAATTTATCGCCTGTTTAAATGTACTGCTTATTTGACATTTGCAATTCACAAATGTTAGCTTTTTTCAGCAAATTCTCTACTTCGCTTATAAAGCTAACATTAAATTTTGTGAATTGCAAATGTCAAATAAGCAGTACATTTAAACAGGCGATAAATTATGAAATCAAATAAAAAGGTATAACAAAACACCATATGGCTGGCCTATCAGACTGTCCTTCGAACCATCTTCCCGAGCATACAATTTCTCAGATGTTAAATAACGCGAAATGGAAAAGCAGCTTTGCTCAGTAAATATGTTTGAACAGCATAAATTTCAGTTATCGAGTTCTCTTTTAAATATTGCAAGTGCATTTTTGATACCTTTCGTGACTATGATTATGGTTTGTGGGATTCCAATGTATTTTCTCGAGTTTTCTGTCGGGAAGTTTTCTGGACGTGAGCCATATCAAGTCTGGGATGAATGTCCATTATTTAGAGGTAAAACATTATGACATACAGTACTTACTATAGTGAAATAATGAAGTGTCCTCTATTACCTTCACCAAGGACTAGGATAACCATCGCCATTCCCGTATGTAAATGTCTCAAATCTTAATGCTTCTCTGCCATCTCATATTAAATCGGACTGATAATAATATGTTGATGGAAATCATGCTTAACCATATAGATACAATGTATATACATTAAAGTAAATATATAAAACAAAGTAATTAAATGTATAATATTATATCAATTAAGAAATGCTAATATCCCCCAGTATTTTATCATTGAATAATGGCATCCTAACGATTGACAGTATTTTATTCAACGATAAAATGCAGGGGAACCATTTTTTTCGATTTTAACACGCCGCTGTCTTTGAAAACTTTTTTGAAGCGTTACATGTATGTACATTGTAACTCCAAAATCGACTATTTTTGTTTTGTCGAGAAACAACGCCCGTTTCAACCGTATCTTTTTCTCACGGCCCTTTCCAATAATCATCCTTTCTGTAAGGTTTTAAATCTATACCATTATATAGCTAACTTGGCATAACTCACTTTTTTACACATTCTTAAAGCATTTGCTTTTTTCAGTTCCGTTCGTTACAATAAGTATATATGGAAATATTGAAGGGTGATTCCGCATGTTGGTATTCTATATTTAAGTTATAAGTAAGACAGCGTAATTAAATTGAATGCTGTAAATACTCCATGATATTTCATACGCTTATATATAATTGATAGTAATAGAGCAGCAAAGCTTCCAAAAGTGGCTTCGTTAAGAAGTAACTGGGCCACAAAAATGAACAAAATGAGTCATATATCAAAATGTTCAGGGGACTCTGAAGTTTATTGGACCGCCGGCATAAATTGCAAATTTTTGGTGCGGGCCGAGAAATCCAAGATGGCGTCCAAGATGGCTGCCGTTTTTCGATTAAGCTTGCTTTTTTAAAGGTCCGACTATAAAATAATTACTTAAAAGGAAGCTGTAAAAGAAGCACACAAATACATTTGCCATATAAATGTGCACAATAAATATGATATTTAGAGTTTCATACAAGGTCATTATTAAGGTCAAATTCAAGGTCAAAAGGTCAAATTGACCAAAAAATCACCATATTACCACATAATTTCCTCAAATTATCAAAATATATAGGGTAAAGCAGGTCATGTTTTATACTTACAATGGCATATATACTTGTGCTTTTACGCACCAACCATTTTGTGCAAATAAAATTGGTTGCCATGGAGATATATTATACGGCTTCCAAAATGGCGGCCCTTTTCAGCTGTAGCCTGTTCTATTCATAGTTCATGTAAACAAAAAAATGTTAAATATGCGCTGCAAATGAAACACAAAAATACTTGCAGTAAAATTATGCAAATTGATATTTTAATTTTGAGTTTCATTCAAGGTCACAATCAAGGTCATATTAAAGGTCGAAAGGTCAAATAGACCAAATATTCAATATTTTACCACATTATTTCTTCAAATTATTAAAAAACATAAGATAAAGAAAGCCATATTTTGCATACTTAACTGCAAATGTGTTTATGTTTATTTTTCAGCTCATATTTTATTTTGAGTTTCATTCAAGGTCACTATCAAGGTCATTAAGGTCAAATTGACCAAATATATACCATTTTACCACATTATTTCTTCAAATTATTAAAAAGATAGGATAAAGAAAGCCATATTTTGTATACTTATAGTGCAAGTGTTATATGTTTATTTTGCAGCACATATTTTATTTTGATTTTCATTCAAGGTCATATCATAGGTCAAAATGTCAAATTGACCGAATATTCACCATTTTACTACATTATTTCTTCAAATCATTATGAAAACATCGGATAAAGATAGCCATATTTTGAATAATTATGCTGCAATTGTTTTTATGCTTATTTTGCAGAACATATTTTATTTTGAGTTTCATTCAAGGTTACTATCAATGTCATACCCAAGGTTAAAAGGTCAATTTGAACAAATATTCAATATTTTATCACATTATTTCTTCAGATTACATGTAACACAATTAATGGAGTTGTTCTGGAGATGATATCTGAACAACACCTTGAGCAGAGATGCGTGGTTTCATGTCAGTAACGAGATAGTAGTGGTGTACCAATAAAACTAATACATCTGTCTCGGGGCTACGTATCAGCAGTTTTTGAACCACGTCACCTGCAACATATTTTGTATGTAGCACAATTACAGCTTTTTAGCTTGTAAATACAGTCCAACCTCTCAACAACTCCTCTGAGGAGCAAAAAACCCTCTCCACAAAGACAGATGTGTTATTTCGCAAAACAGTTATATGTGTATATCTGAACAAATTAACCTCCCCAGAGCCACAACCTCTCCAGTCACCAAACAAAAAATGATATTCCCTTTGGTGTTGTTGTGGAGAGGTTGGACTGTAGGTCTGAAACATATGAAACCAGCTCAACCAGACTACCACTTACAACAATAATCTGTTCATCTGAAAGAACATCAACTGAGCTTTGAGCGAGATAAATGGTTCAGAACTTAGCAAGTTCTTTCTTAAAGTTAATGTTACAGATGCCTGCTTCCAGTCTGCTATTGGCATTTCTGGTTGAAAAACAAATGTTTTCCCGAATGATCTTCAATTTATTCCATTGATATCTGTGATTTGGCACTTTGATCAAAATATATATCAAGTACCACATGAATTTGAAGGGAACTTTTACTTTTTAATAAGACATATTGCCAAAATGAACTGGCGATGTCCTTGTACACTATACGACACTGGTTCACTACTTGAAGCATTTGTATCATCGCCACACCATCATATATTACACAGTTAGCTTTCTTTATTGAAATCATATTGCCACTATCTGTAATAAGACTAGGAGGTACTACGGCATAATCCATAACTCTCTAAAAGGGAACTTTTCTATAGGCAACCAGATAATATATACATCTCTACCCCATTTATTCAATTCAATTGGGATACAAGACAAACTGTGATACTATGTATCACAGTGGACCTAGAAACAAAGCTTTTATGTAAATATTTTGAAATTTGAGATGCAAATAAACTTTACAGACTTTATAACAGAGACAGAATAAATTTATATTCTAGGTTCATGTAAAGCAAATACTTGACTACCTGGTTTGTGCATTTACAGTTTAGTAACTCTTTCTCATCTGCAGTCTATCATTTATGATTTAAAAAGAAACAAAATCATATTCATGAAAATACTTTAAGTAGTCTTTATGTTCTTTCCGTTTTTTTTTCATTGGATTGTATATACGAGCACTATTTTCTTTCAGCGTTAATTAAAACAAAGTCAACGCAGCAATATTATAATATGTTCTACGCTATGTTCCATAAAGGTGATTCTCAGAATATACAATACTATTCGTGCTTCTATCCTCACAAAATCGTTTGCAGTCAAATTGTTTTAATCAAAACAACGCATATTTTTACGATTACTAAAAGTATCGTTACAGACCAATTAGTTAACTTTGGCTACCTGTCAGTTTATTGCTGTAGACCAGTCTAATAACACGAAATGTAAACCAGTCTGATAAAAATAGAAAGTGCATCCCGACCAGTTAGTAAACGTTGGCAAGCTATCACTTTATTGCTCTAACATAACATGTCTGATTTGATTTTACTGTCAGTGACTGTACAATGATACCACTCAAAAACAAATGAAGTGTGATTGTAAATTTTAAACTATAAAAATCGAGTCAAGTAATGAACCCACTTTACCCGATACCGGAAGATACCGGCATGTTTGACCGATATCGGTTTTTATACTGGCCGAACATTAAAAACTTTTCACTACTTATTAGACGTTACATAAGCATATAAAATAATTTGACGTTTTACATGGATAAAAGATAGAACTATCAATTTTTTGACAATTTTAAAGCTACAAAATGAACAGTGGTTTAACCCATTCTTCATCATAACTTCCTAGGCGATTTTCATAACAGTTTGTTCAAAGAACTATACACTACTTAACCTACTTAACGTTACTTTTTCCAACCGCATATTAAATATAGCGGGGCGCTGCTGCGGTCCGCAATAATTTGATATATATTTTGATCAAAATGCTTATCACAGCCACAAATGAAATAAGGCGATGATCAGTCGGAATCAAACTCATTAAACTCATATATGACATATTCTCTCAGATAATCATTCCACAATTGGAATGTTGGGAAAACCTAATGACCTTTCTGTCGGAATTCTGTAAGCAATGTAACAACAGAAGTTTTCAGGTAAGAAAGCACATAGGATAATTTTTCGCGACGCAGTTTGAGAGAAGGCGACTACAGT
>JAFMSR010000007.1:33980091-34024502 GCA_022818135.1 Saxidomus purpurata
GACCCAAACAGTGAATGTTAGATAAAAATAGCCTAATGACTATATATCAATAAGAAGGTAAACAACACAGTTCGCACATAGACCCAGTTTCATCTTCAATTACTTCATACAGAATAGTGCATATTTATCAAAACCTATTGCATATATAGCCTACGTAATTATATTTTCCGTAAACGTTTACTTCAAGGTCCAAATGCAAACCGTTTTGTAACAGCGACTGATAGTTTCCGAAGTTTTTACCATTTTTCGCCAACTCGAAAAAATCTCACACATTTCGGGTACGTCTATTTTCCAATGCGCAACCTTTACTGTGGACATACACAAGAACGGCACAACACAGCTACTTGAGCTCAGTATTCCATAGACATGTATTAGTGATGTGTAACCTAGACTTGGCCGATCGGTACGGTTTGGAAACTAGTTTTTCCCATTATCAGTATGGCTGCATGTATATGTTTACAAAATATATCAACGAAATAAAATGAATACTGTATTAACGGATCGTATTAAAACTGGAAAGCTTGTGGAAATATTTATCAAATCAATTTCTACGAGCGTCGGTTGTGTAATATTTGGATGACACAAGGCAAAATTGTTTAAAAGCTTGTTAAAAGGGAAGAATTCAGTGTTAGAAATGTGTGAGATTTATTCGGGTTGACGAAAAATGTAAAAAAAATCGGAAATTATCAGTCGCTATTTCAAAACGGTTTGCTTTTGGGCCTTGAAGTAAACTTTTACAGAAATGATAAAGACTTATGCTATATATGCAATAGTTTTTAATAAATATGCTTTATTCTAGATGAAGTAATTAAGGCTGAAAGTGGGTCGATGTGTAAACGGTGTTGTTTACCTTCTTATTGATATATAGTAACTAGGCTATTTTGAACTAAAAATCACTGTATGGGTCCCTGGTACGCTACACTCACCTGTGCTGCGGAACACGTTAATATAAAGTTTTAGATGCTTTATTTGTCAATTTTCCCAGCGCAAAACGTTTAATACTGAAAATCCGCCTATTTCTTCGCCCGAAATTGTGACTCCCGACTCACTTTAAGGTTAGTTTTGGTCAACGGAACAAGATTCAATCAACTAACGACTCACACGGTGATTTAAGGCAGATCCTAGCAAATAACATCACAAATTCAAAAGGGGGGTCTTCGGGGCTTTTTTTCACAAAATTGCAATCAAGTAAAGTTAGGGGATCAAGAAAGATGAACGTTGAGTCATAACGTCGTGCGAACTATCGTCTGACGTTATTACGCGCAGCGTTTGAAATGTTCAGTTTGGTGCAATTTGATTGTCAATTAAATTTTGTACGGGTTTTGAGATTAAATTTTGTACGGGTTTTGAGATTAAAATGACTGACCTAGCGCATTAATGTTAGTCATATAGATTTTGAAGTACACGTGAGTAAAATATACAGGACAGAGATAAATGCGCTACAGCATTTTCACATGCGTAGAAGCTAGAATGAAACACTTAAGTGTCGGGGATTATTTTGAAATATGTAAGAAAAGCTTAAAAAATCTTCTCTGAAACAACAAGGCCTATGAACATAGATAGTTAGCATGATACATTGCCTAGTGGATCTCTACTAAGAATGTTCAGATTATGATCCCCGAGTCAAAATTGACCCCGCCCGGGGGTCACTTGTTTTAACAGAGGCTAATATATGGGATTTTATTTTAATCCTCCACTCTGAAACCACAATGCCTACTGCTTAGATATCTAGCACGTGGCATTGCCTAGTGAACGTCTACCAAGATCGTTCAAACCATGACCCCTTGGTCAAAATTGACTCCACCCGGGAGTCTCTTGAGTTTACATAGGCTTATACAGTAAAAAACTTTAAAAATATTTATTTCTAAAACCACCTCTACCAAGAATGTTTAAATCATGACCCCTATGTTAAAACTGACCCTTTCTGCTATTGATGACCTTGTATTATAGCCAATGGTAGCACGGTGAGCAATATATGGCCATCTTGGCCCTCTTGTTTGTTCGTTTCATCTGACACTTGCCAAGACACAAAGTAAATCAAGTTAAACTGTTACAAGATTAAATGACTACCTGTGACATGATGGAGTAACTGAAATTAATTATAAGAATCGTTGACAGAAGTATACTTCAGTCTTTTTAAATTGTTTGTCAATGTGTTAAAGTATTAGGTAAGCTCATAAGAAGTGAATAAAAAGTAAGATAAGATATTACATGTACTCGTATTTACTAGTATTTAAAGCGGACAAAACTGCTTTTGATTAAACTATGCTACTAAAATGTCGAGTTGCCTTTTTCCTAGAGCAATTATTCTTCCCAGCTTTTTCTGTGTAAAACAAATCAAATTAAAATTTTATCATCATGCACAAATAAATGTTGTGATAGATTTTAAACTTTCATCAATTTAAAGTTTAGTCAGGTTTCTTTCACATTAGCGTATGGCGGCTTCTTCATATTAAATACAGTTATTTAATCCTGATGTTTGTTTGAGGTTTTTTCTGCATGCAGATTAACATCTAAAACCATCCCAACCTTTTGAATCCCTAATTGTGCAGAGTGCATATTAGATTACAATTTAATGTCTCACGCGCAAAACCGACTAGACACGCATATATTTATTGGCGGCAATTGTCAAAATGTGCACAAATAGCAAAAAAACCAACATCACATTTATGACAGGTGAGATCTACCCGGACGTAAGAACTCTGAACATAAATTCTTTGTATAAAATAAGCGTCACAATTTGAAAGTGACATACGCACGCATGTGTACACCAGTCTATGATTTAAAATTAGTAAGACTGTTTCCCGTGAGAATGTGTCAAAATTATGCACATATTCTATTTTTACAGGTGTTACATCTGCCTGTTTACGTTGAGTTAAAACAAGCTTCAGAATAAGTCAATTTGTTTCAATACATATCTTACTTTAACCAAATGTAGTCCTTTTAATCTACTCATTCAATTTACACATGTCATGGATAAAGGGTACCGAGCTAACATTTAAATCGGTACAATCATCGTTCACTTTTTTCCTCTTTATATCATTATGCCATCCTTACGTTTTAAAGCAACAAGACGTACAAAATCACCACGATTTTAATAAGATATAATTCGACAACTTCCGTGAAAACTACGAACGCACCCGATCTATATGACGATTACACTTTTAAGTGACTAAGCTTATCACAAATATTGTAAAGGTAAGCGAAATCCTACAAATATTTCATTTATTTTACACCAATTTGTAGTTGATATAGTTCCCTTGCCGACATCACTTAAGCAAAAACGATCTTTCAAATAATGTTCTTGGGTCAAACTATTAAGACAAATGACCCAACAAATTGACTAAAAGTCATGCAAGCCTTAACAAATTTATACGGAAAATGCGGTGGTACTTTTTTGAAGTAAAAAAGGTAGGCGAAAGACCAAATTAATCTTTTTTAAAATTTACACCATTATCAAGAGAAAAAATAATATTATTTGTCTGACCGGAGCAAAAACGATTAATTAAACGTGTTTTGATTGATAAGGATTAAACAGATATTTCCCTTATTTGTTTAATGTGTAAAAACCGCGTTTAATCGATTATCGAGAAAATATGAAAGTTCCATATGTCAAATATAAACTAAGCTGTCACTCATTTGCCTTGACCATTACAGTTACCTTCATTATCACCAATTGCACCGATATTTTCTTCTACAAGAACATGATTTTTTCTCAAATTCTCCAAACATTTCAACCGACCTTCTCGTCTGCGTCCGATTATTGTCTGCTTCCGGTACAACGGCAAATCATAACAAATGATGTAATTAACGTCATTTCTTTCAACTGTCATTTGGCGCAGAAATAAGCTAATTAATGTATTTTGTTTTAGGGATAGCTTTTTAATGCAAAACTTACAAAACACATTTGCAGTAACAGCAAATATTACAAGTGCATATACATAAAATAGACGTTTCAATTTGATTATGTAAATTATAGGTATCGTTATCTGTTTTTTATTTACTCTATAGTGATTATCCTACTTTTGCGTATCAAAGAAAGGCTGTTCCAACGTTTGTCTATGTGTAAGCGGACCTTCAAATCACGTATGGCCACAAAATCACACAATGACGTCAGGTGACGTCATCATTTTCCTTGAGGTGCCAACTTTACTTGATTGCAATTTTGTGAAAAAAATCCCCGAATACTCCCCATTTTGAATTTGTGATGTTATTTGCTAGGATCTACGTTAAATCACCGCGTGAATCGTTAGTTGATTGAATCTTGTTCCATTGACCAAAACTAACCTTAAAGTTAGTCACGAGTCACAATTTCGGGTGAAGAAATGGGCGAATTTTCAGTATTAAACGTTTAGCGCTGGAAAAACTGACAGATAAAGCATCTAAAACTTTATTTGTATGTATTCCCCAGGTGGAGAGCTAGCATATGGTGCTATTAAAATTACACTAGGGTCATATTTGATCCAGGTATGCATTTAAAACGTCGATTTTATACCACCGACATCCGACGTTGCGTTGCTAGGCAACGAAATGTAAAATGAAAAAATTAAAACAATCACAATGCGTGCAATGCGTTCTAGTACCATTAGGCAAAATTTCATAACAATCGGAGAAAACTCGTTTTTTTGACGTCTGACGTCGGACAAAGGTTGCATACTACCTTAAATACATTGTATACCTTGCCTTCCAGATATATAACAATACAACCTTTCAACTGCAAATGTATGAACTTACAATTTTATTCAAGTGCTCAAAATTATAACTTCTCTCAACACTTTATTCAGGCAAATGTGAATCTTATCTATTTACATATCAATAAGATAAAAATTGAGCTGTTCAGTAAAGTTATACCGTCTAACCTGCATTAGCGGTTACTTGTATACAGCGTGACCCTGTCTTCAACGACCAGCATCAGGTCCGATGGATGAAACTCCCTATATAATGAACCTAAATTTAACGTGACCCAGTCAGTCGCGGTGAGCTAAACAGGTAATCTCAATTTGTTTATTGGCGCCTACCCAAAAAAACGCTCATACCTCCTTAAAGACAAATCTTATATACCGTAAATCCAAGCTATAACGATAACTTCAATGAAAGCAACGATGGGTCCAGGCCAGGCGCCCCCATACCAGTCTATCCACAAGAATAGATATCCTCCACTCTGAAATTTATACAATCTACCATAGAGTTACTTGCTTTGTAATTTTTCTAGTCACAGAAAAATCGAAAACCAAAAGATTCTTGTCATATCATAGAGTAGGCAGAGAAAAGAAAGTACTTTAAATGCATTTAAAACAATATTGTTTGATATTAGAATAATGGATTGGCTGAACTTTATTTTTATGTATTGCAGAGCTAGAGCCGCGTGTTTACGATAGCATGCGTAAACAGTAGTTATTAAATGTAGACAATAAATAATGGTTACCCCAGTACATGTAGGTAATGCTAAGACAAACATTACACATGTAAGTGCTAATAGAGTCATCATCCGAGAACTAGATTTTCTCCGTTTTGACAGGTCACCGATAGCTTGTATAATCATATGAAATGGAACCAACTGGAAATATAAAACTTATTGTTATCACTTCTTTAATATTGTAGATAAAATATAAATAGTGCGATAAACCAATGCGAACGTCGTTTAATGAGAAACATTACATGTATATAAAGTGTGTGTGATGGACAAGCCGTAGATGGTTTCAAAAACATTGTAATTGTACTTACAAATATGATGCATAAGTGGAAAAACGAAGTAAGATTTAGACAGCTAAAATTTGCAGTAAAGTAATTGACAAATATAGTCAGAACTAGAAGCTTTTGTACATTCAGTAGCCTTAAGGTTACCTAGTAGAGACGTCGCAATAGCTTTCAAATAGTTTGTGTAGCGAAAGAGGTACTGTTTTTAACTTGCCGTCCTTACTTCTATCGCTTTGATTGTATTGGATATAGTTTTGAATTAATACATTCAGAAACGGTGCTGTTGTAAGAAGTCCCTTTGCAGCGGTGGATTAAACGATTTCCTCTCTTGTTGTCTTTTCTTCTGCTGTATATTAGTTATATCGTCAACTTTTTACATATTATTCATACAGCACATGTTTTAATACTGTTCTTTCATAGCCGGGATGGTTAAACCCCTCCGTCACACTTCAGATTTAGACAAAGTGCGCGAACCTTGTTTATAATAAACGAGGACACATTGTTTCCTATAACTGCACTGTTTTATTACCTGGGCTTCTACCCCTGTGAGAAACATCGACACAAAGAAAAGGCCAGCCCAAAGTTGAGGAACGGGTAAAGAAGATAAGGCCGTCACATATGATACCATTCCCGTTGCCATCCCTGGAATACGAGTGAATGGTGTACGTGAAATCGTATCTGTCTCATTTATCATTGTTGATTTATCAAAATTATGAAAATGACTGATACATGTACCTTGAAAATCTTACAATATCCAGTAATTAATAATGTGGTATTCCATTGGTGTTATTAAAAGTAAGGAAATTCGCTTTTAATATGTATTAAAATTGGTTTACCTTTCCTTTCAGACAAAGCAGAGGAAAACTATTTAAGCTACATGTTTCTTTTCTTGTTGTTTTGTGTTGTTTACGGAGAAACTACTTTAAAACGTGTTTCTTTAGTGCATTGTTACGTTATTGTTATTTGTTATTTATCTGTGGCGAAATCGTAGCCTTTTCATACTTGATATTCAAGCTGAGGTGATAGTATTATCTGGTGTCCTTTCTGTAGGATAATTGTTTTGCGTTGGTTTGGTTGCTCGCGCATGTTATGGCTAATGCGTGGAGATTATTTGTCTTGTCATTATTAATAGTCATGTCTGTAATGTTGAATTTTAATAGATGCATCATATCAAATTTAACACATTAAAGAAAAGCATTTTTGATATCAAATCAGCTATTTCGACATAAGTGACATACCTGCATTGATGACATCCGTAATGTTGACATTATTTGAATGTGCCATATTACCCAATACACAAAAGCAGACCATACCATTGAAAATGGCAATACTCATATCTACCACTGGCAAAATAATTGCTGTTCTGTTAAAATTGAAAATAAATGAAGAAAATCCATATGTTCACACCTGTCAAATTCGGATATATAATAGTGGTTTGAAATTTGTAATTAAACAAATTTTATCAAAACAGGTCTGCCATTCTTTTAAAAGCAATTTCACTTGAGGATGTACAACGGTAAGTCCAGTTTTGATTCACAGGATACGTGTTTTCTTATTTTCCATCAACAAAACTGTTAACATTTCAAGGATAACTGATACGTACTGATAAATTAAAAGTTATCAAGTGTATTAAGACAATATGATAGACGTACAAACATGTATCATTTAAATAAAAAAAGGTCAAAATTCTATTACAACACAAACAATCAAACAACAATTCTCCATGGTAACGCAATTAAGTAGTATTTATTGTCATGTAAAAAGAATTGCCTTTTCGAAATGCTTGGAAACGGTAGGGCTTTTGAGATAATACACTACAATATGTGTCTGTTCTTTAATTAGGTTTAAAAATGTTGATACTAAATCTTTAATGAGGGTCACTGTGTTACTGTGTTTTATGTGTATTTCTACCTCAAAATACAAAAGATCCGTCGTGTATTTAATCAATTTTCTACTACAGAATACCTGAGACAATTTTCCTTAAAGTCGGCATGCGATCCTAGAACAATAATAGCTCCCCAACCGAACCCTAACGTATAAAATGCCATCAAAGTAGCCTCAATCCAAACCTGAAATAAAAAAAGAGGGACATGTTTTGCCTGTATCTTTCACCTGAATATCAAAACGAGATAGGTCAAACGTTTGGAAATTAATTTGCAAAACAGCACGAATAGTCGAAATTGCATCTATCTAGCCTAAAAACAAAAACTAGGCTTAAGATCAAGGTCAGCTAAAATCAAAGTTGGCATCAGCATTCGAAACTGAATAATTTATATTTATCTGGTTAAAATTTCATTGCTTTAGCTTCAAAAACTAGAAAGCATGTCGATAGGTCAGGGTTAGCTTAAGTCGTAGTGGAAATCTACATGCAAATCTAGCCAGATACTTTGAATGTCATTGCTGTAGCTGAAAGGACAGTATACGTTATTCAAATGACCCCGGGTCTCACCCTGTGACATGAATATCAGTAAGAGTAATCTTCTTGTCAAGACCAACCACAATGTCTATTTTGAAGATCATAGGCCAATGGTTCTCCATTTTATTGAATATAATAGATCTGAACTTGTCTTTTAACCAAGTGATCTTTAAGTTTGGTTGAAATTTTTTCAGTACTTTTTCACGAGTAGATTTGAACGGACGACGGAATACGGGCGGTAAATGATCACAATAGCTCATCCTAAATCAAGTGATCATATGAGCTGAAAACCACAAAACTATACATTATCAATTTCAGCCTGTCAGTTAGATTGCAATTCTACAGGTACACAAAAAGATATGTCTTTCGCTCTTTTTAATTTTACATTAATTACAGAACCCATAGGAGAAAAGTATGTACTTGGTAAACTTTTTCCCAACCACCGTACATTGTAAAAAGGGAGACATCTTTAAGCACAGGTATTCTGTTAACACAATTGCTTACATAAATAAAATATTTAAGGTAGAACTTGATGAAAGCTGAAAACTTTTATAATATCTATAATGTAATGATTATATATGATATAAATCATACTAAAGCCTATATCCGTATGGTAGAATTGACTCCCGCATCCCTGTACTCACTTCTTGGATATTCGAAAAATGTTTCCTTCGAAATACATGTACTATTTACACAATATGTTAATGTGAAATTTATGGTTAGAATTCTCTACTGCATTATATTATAGAACTGATTGCCTAGACACCTATTATCAGACTATCGAAAGCGTTATCAGAGTGTTGCAAGTAAAACGTATCTCATTTTTCGTATATATTTCCATATTGTTTGTGGTTAAAATACCTGTATGAATTTAAAGCTAAGTTACTGATATAATCTGAGAAAATAATAATTTCACAATAGTAGCTTAATATATACTTTGAAGCGCCGGGCATATTTTGATACATACTGGGCAGACACGTGCATGTTAATGTAAATACTGCACATGATGTCATGCTACTTTCAGTTTCGACGGATGTGCTCTGAACGTCAGAAAAAAATACTTAATTTTAACACTAAAGTGGGATTTTCATTTGTTCAGTTACAGGGTGTCATCCTGACTGAAAATATGCAGAGTAAAACATTTAACCACTACCCAAATCCGATTCAGTGAGGGATGTATTTTGCTATTTTTCATATTTAAAAATTATATTTTACATGTTGTTTAGTAAACTAATTCCAAAAACATCTATTTAAATACATTTGAATTATCACAATTAACTAATTTAAATCGTTTCTTACTCGAACTTTCAGAATTTTATCAAACTGTGGATAGAAGAAGTAATATATCCCAAGTTCAGAACCGGGTAACATCACAGAACGTATGAAAATGATCACTGTCAGTATAACAGGTACTGTAGCAGTCACATAAACGACCTAAAATATAAAGAAACATTAAGGTACATGTAAGAATCATCGCTCCACTGATATAACAAATAAAACAATGTGGTAGGGACAACAATATGTGTATATGCGCGATGCAGATTCTATTTTTTTTCAACAGAGACATAATATTGTGTATACGCGTCTGCCTTCTTTACACTGAGAATATTTTCTTGTATTCACATTTGTTACAATGTATATGGATTAGTTAATCATTTAGTAAAACGCTGTACATGTCTATCAGCTCAATGTTTGAAAAGGGCGAACATAGTAAAATGTTTTATATCGTATACCTGTCATAAAAACTTAATCCTGATTGGCCGATAGCGCTCACGTGCCGGGTCTGCAAAAGTATGTGTAGACCTGGAAATGACGTGTAGACCTGCACGGATTTTAAGACGTCATTTCTGTTATATTTTCGCATGATTTTCACTACTCTTTATGAGGTTTACGATATTATGATTATAGACTAATGTTTCGGTCAATACATAGTTTTGCGGACCTGTTAAAAATGATATTGACATCGGACTTCGTCCTCGGTCAATACCACTTTTAACAGGTCCGCAAAACTATGTATTGACCTAGTCTAGAATTGTATAAAGTACATATTGTGTAACTGGGGGAAAACACTTTACTGCAACTAATTTATACTACGTTTACAAAACAGTTGAAATATTTGGTTAAGGACAATGCATTGTCTAAAGTTCCTGAAATGAACCCCTTTCTATAGCGCATGAGCAGGGTAAAATAATTGCTGTCATTTCATGAAACATTCAAATAACATCAACATGTAAATGGCCCAAAAGCAATCAAACGTAATAATTGTTTAGTATGTAGACCTTCCAAAAGCAGTGATATCATGTTAAAATTGATGTTTCCTTATTGCAATATAATTTTCTATCTGACGGTCTTCATTTAAAGCGGACAGTATAACAAATACTTCGAACTTACCTTTTCGATTGACTTGATGCTCTTTATACTGCATAGGCAGATAAATAATCTGATGATGAACATGAACAGAAAGTAGCGCCAGATGACTGGAGAGAAGTCTAATATACCAGAAGACAACTGTAAAACCTTGTATCTGTATGTGAAGACAATAACACGAACTTATGACTTAACTAAAACAAATATTCTTGATACATCAGAAACAATTTTAAAGAGCAAATGTAGAGATTTTGCTGCAGTAAATAGGTGCAACATATTTCAACATCATGTAAAACATTTCGGAACTACACCCATATTTTATAACATCAGGCACTCGGTTTTGAATGCTATTATAACAAATGTTAACAATATATACCACGAAATTACATCTATGCTAATCAGCTTCCAAGTTTTGTATAAAATCACATGTAGAAAATGTATTTATGCAAGTTTGCCTACAGGCTCGTTGTACAACGCAATGCAGTTTCAAAGTTGTTGTTCCTGAAATAGTCTAATTATCCATCAGCACGCATGATTTCACGTATCCAGTGTACGATCCACTAAAACAGTTGACAAGTATAACCCTTGGAGGGAAATTGCTTGATGAGCAATTTCGTTTAGGTAAAGTTGCGGACGTTAAGCTACGAGAACAATCTACTTGAACCTCGCCACGAAACCACATTTTTTGCCACAGTTACTTCTTACGGAGCAGTAACTGACTCAACACACTCACGTGTTTGAAGAAATCGAACTACGCCATCTCCAAGACTACAGTACGCACGATATGCTACCATTTACAGTCACAGACGTTGATTTGAGAGAAGCCTTGATGATCGGAGAAAGAGCAGGTAAAATAAAGGAATTATATCATTGTATATTTTCCGTTTACATAATGAAGCATTTAAGTTAGTATAGGACTTATCTTGACTGCTTGTTTTCAAACGTTTTGTAAGCGGAAGTTTAAAACCGAAGCTTATGGTGTAGTATAGAACAACCAGCCTCTATGTCAATCAGGCAAGAGGTTTACTATCATTTGTAACGCTGCAGAAATATTTATGTAGCAGCTCATGCTCACAAGAGCTCCTTGGTCCGGCTGCTGGTGACAGTGAATGATATGGGTTACACCACTGCTGGTGACAGTGAATGTTATGGGTTACACCAAGACAATCATTAGGGTTTTTTGGGCGAAAGTATGTAGACGTGCATTTAGTACAGACTGCGAGCACGAAGGTAGAGGCAATAATTAAGGATCACACGCTGGCTTATGTAGCACGTAGCATCTGGTGCTTACGACACGTAACCATACACCCTACTATATTCACTTCATGACCAAATTCACCATATTGTCGTTACAATTGGACGGACATTTTACGGACATAACTGAAAAGTGGTCTTGTAAACCATAATTAAATCATGCGATGAGCTAGAAGTCATGCAAAAATACTTAAAAGCTACTAAAATCGATGGGTGATCACAACATCCTTCCTATAAATAACAGTTGACACCCCTCGACGAATATTTCTCTGACATGCATTTAATCCATTTGGTAATGCAGGTTCCAATTGCCTAATGATTGTGATCTCCTTTTGCTTTATTTGAAAATCTATGACAAGGATTTGAACTGCTGATCCATAAAATAGTTTTCATCTAAATTGTGACCTTCTTGTATGACCTGAGGTTTAATCTATTCACATTGTTCTTGCGTTGTTTTCATTGTGTTAAATTCATCTTTCGATAATACGGAAGAATTTTATGTTATTTATTTTTTTAAACTTCACCTCAGAGTTTTATAGATAAAGCTCCGAACGAACTGACTAAGTGACGAATATATGGACGGACGGACATTGTGAATTTTCTATATGTGTGTTTAGGAAATACTTCAAAATAAATATGGTGAAATATGTAGAATTTGTTCTCATCTTTCTATGTTTTACTTTTTCAATGCGACATTGACCTTTAACTGAACGACCTGTGTCTTATTCATCTCCTGTTTATGTTTGAAATGTCATCATAAGATTTTAGTTAAAAGGCCGAAGATGTATATTTTGTTCTAATTTTAAACTTTTAACCATTACCTTGATCTAAGACATGGAGATCTGTGCCTGTTTAATTTTTCGATAATTATAAAGATTTTATTGTGATTATAGGGGAATCCACACAAGGAGTTTGTAGTTACGATTCCAGACGGACGAACACAGATTTAATAAATACTACTGTAAATTTGTTGTATTCATGAGATATGTTTTCTCTACCTTTCGATATACACAATTACTCGGGAATTAAAAAAAAAAAATGCAAAGTTTTGGAGACAAACCATTATGTATAATTACAATTGTTACGTCATAACAATTACCATTTATTTGTGACTGTCAATGGTCAAGAAATTTCATACAAAGAAACATATATCTATTGCTTGGTTTTACCATCCAGAGAAGACCAAGAGTTTGCCTTCTACAACGACAATGTGAGAAACCGCTGAGGGTTGGTTTGTGCAAATATATTCTGGGCTTTCATACAATAGGATTACAGTAACTCGTGTTTTTATTACACCGGTGTATGCATGCTATTTCGTGCTTATACATGTAATCATATTCATTTATAATATATACTTTTGCATTTGACGATCCAAGGACTGTAGTTGGTCGCGACGTTGCTCGATTATATGCGACGCCCTAACGTTCACACCCTGCTATTTATTTTTATGTGAATAAATGAATGGAACAATGTCATGTTGTAGTCATTACACGAAATGTACCATGTCATTTTAAAATGGCGTGTCGTAACAAATAAGTTTAATTAAATATACAAAATTAATACAACTCACTGCCAAAACTCTTCTGCCGCACTCATGGTTACGTATCTTTTGATGAACCAGACGACGCATTTGCTATTGTTATATTAGCTATTGCATACATATTGGACAAAACGTCATAAGAAGTGTTTGACAATATTGGTAGATCTGTCACAGTATCAGTAGAATGTAATGTTCTATAGCCTCTGCACATAGGGGTATTCCATTCCCTGTCACACTGGCTCCATGGGACAGGCTCTCGGAAGGAATAGAAGATGAACTGTAGGATCCAACAACGGAATATACTTGTTCCTATCATATAAATCCCATAGCATAGACAGATGGTGATACCAACACCTAATGAAATAGAGTTATATTAAATAAGTTAATAGAGTTAAATTTCTTATAGAAATGGAATATTAGTACAAGTAACATACAAAAAGTCTTATGAAATACATCAAAATATATTTTAGCCAATCAATTTAACAATATATCTACATTGTATTGGTATTAAATAGGTTATCAGGTTAAACTCTAAACCTAATTAAATATTGCAAATGTATATTAAAGGGGCAACCTTATATCTAGCCGATAACAATTCTCGAAATATAGATTATGTGTTCAATGAACGTAAAGTGATTGATAAATACAATGTCAAAGAAGAACATATGGCGAAAAATGACTCATTTTCCCACAATTAATCAATATAGAGGCCTTCTGTAATTAATCTCATGCACCCATTAATTGTACAACAACAACTTTACATAGATTATTTAATGATTTACGGTACTGCATCATATTTTAAACCGCTGATTTTACCGATAATGACTGAAATGCATAGCTGAAACTTTACGTTTAACTTATAATACTTCCAAAGTTTAAATTATTTATGTTTTGGGGGTTATTAAGTTTGGCATCAGTTACAGACAAATGTATAGGGTATGCCCCTTGAATATGTTGGTGGCTTACTGTAAAAATGCAGTTGTGAGACAAACAGTAACAAAGAAATGTCATAGTAACAAAAATGAGCATTCAAGTCTCATACTCACTGTAGATATTACTTCTATTACCATGATATATGTCTTACCGGCGAACGTTTCCAACAAATTTAGATCATGCAGCAGCTGTTGGTTCAAATTTCGTTTTGTAAAACTTCTTTAGCTTTAGTACTTATCATGGCTTATAATGCTTGCTTTCTTGACGATAAATATTATGGAAAGTATATCGCTGTAGCGACTTCTTTGATACATGTCTTTGACTTTCTTATATGTTGCGATTACCATAGCTTCTGAATCGTGTGATATGTGATATTCAAAGAGCGTGTACAATACGTTTTGTCTTTCACAAGTCTTAAACCGGCGATTTATGTACATTTAATATGTAATTATCAGTTAGTGTTATACTAATACTGCGCTTTGAAAACTAGTTAGAAATTAATCATTCTTGAACCCGTTATAGTTTTGTACAAGCAGAGAGAAATCAATTTGAATAATTTAGTTTATAATTCTATTCATCAGTTTATTTTGTAAGTACGCTATGCTCTTCAATACTGTACTCTGTTAACGTCTATAAAAATATATTATCTATATAAATTGTTTTTAGTTTCGGTTGGTTTAGCATGGCTACGCTCAAAACTATTAGAATAAATGAAAGATTCAATTTAATATTTTATGACAATTTTTTTTAAAAGCAGTAAATTATTGCTGAATTGTATCGCAAATGAAAATCTTTCCATTTCAGCACGCATCAACTAATTTAGTTAAGGAAAGGGACATTTCATATCAAAATTGGTGTCTCATACAATTTTCAATATATTCTTATAAATTGCAATTTCGATGAAACAGAAGGCATTTTTGTTGCATAAAGATAATACAAATTTAATTGTCAGTTTCTCGTTTTTACAAAATTTGTCTTACCTCTAAATAATGGACATATGTCCCAGACCTGATACGGCCCACGTCCAGAAAATTTCCCAACAGAAAACTCGAGGAAATACATTGGAATTCCACAGACCACAATCATAGTCACGAAAGGTATCAAAAATGCACCTGGAATATAATATTTAAAACGGTCTAAAACAATAGTCTTATTAGATCCAGTGTGTGTATATACGTTGTAAAATAAAAAAGACATAGCAGGTTATATGAAATATTTCGAACAACCCTCATACTAATGATACTTTTTATTGATTTTGAAAATATCAAAAACGAATTTAAAGCTTTGAAAACCGAATTATATACCATACCTCCACCATTTCTGTATGTCATAAATGGAAATCTCCGTATGTCAGACATTCCCACAGAATATCCAAACTGTGTGACATAAGAAGAAAATGTCGAGCTGAATTTGTTATTCGTCTTTCTTTCTTTATGTGACACTGTATTTCCACTTGTTTGTGCACTATACTCATCTCCCATTTTTATATGATTTCAAATTGTTTCGTTAATAACGCGAGAAAGAGTTCTGTTTTGTTTATTTCACTTAGACCAACGTCTGTATAATGGTTAAAAAATCAATTTCGTTTTGCAAGATATAAATATATCTTCATAAATAATTCAATACGTTTGATATCCAACTGCGAAATAATCAGTTATTTTCGTTCTGGATCACCTCTCACAAGGTGCATTCGTACTCGGTTAACCAGCGAAACTGTATCAAGTTTTTTTACAAATGCACAATCGGACCTAACAACAACGTTCTGATGAAAGCAAAACATTTGGGCAATATCAATAAAACAAAAAACGTATTCAAATTAGTATTATTAACATTAAATGAAAGGGACATACCCTAAACTTGATGTCAAACTCAATAACCTCCAAAACATAAGTATTAGAATATTTGGAAGTATTATAACTTAACCTAAACGTTTTTCAGCTATGCATTTCCAGTCATTATCGATAAAATCAGCGGTTTAAAATATACTGAAGTACCGTTAACCATCCAAAAATCTATGTAGAGTTGTTGTTGTACAATTAATTGGTGGATGCGATTTATTACAGAAAATCTTTATATTGATAAATTGTGGTAAAATGAAATATTTTTCGCCATAGGTTCTTCTTTAAAATTGTATTTTATATAGTTGTGTTCCAGACTGACACTGCGTAACTGTATGGGGAAAATGAAAACTAAAATATGTATAGAGTTAAAAATGGGCAATGTTTATTTTTGCCGAACTATTTCACAAACATTGCCAAACTATTAAAACAAAGGTAAAATAAAATCCCATTTGGGGCCCAACGGGGCGGCAAGGGGGAAAGCCTAGACCTAGATTTAAGGGGGGGGGGGGGGGGGCGGGGGGGGGGGGGAGGAAGTTTGGATTTCCAGGAATTTGTTTGATACGTATTTTCCGCTTCGAACCGCTCTGATTGGCTAGCTAATTAATTATTCATAAGAACCACTTAGCTGTACGAATTACAAAAGGTTCCTCACACTAATCTTAACATAAAAAAGGATAGTATTTAACTATGAATTCGAAACCAGAAAGGATAGCATGGTACTAAATCTTACAATGTATCACATACATAAAATATTTTATTTACAATAAAATTCATTTATATATCATTTTACGTTCATTGAACACATAAGCTTTGTTTCGAGAATATATTCTACAAGATGTAGGGAGTGCCCCTTTAAACAAAAAAGGAAAATAGAGTTCATTTTACCGATGTAACTACTAGTGAAATATACAATGATGTATACCATATATACAATGCTATCACATGTGTCGGTATGATACAGTATATCGTTTTAAGGGTTACTCCCTTACAGACGTTTACAGTGATCGCAAAAACTGGTGACTTTTCACATTTAGTGATCTGAATCATTTTACAAATAACTTTAAACGAACTTGTCTTTACATGTACCTGTATGGACTGTTTATCATAATTATAAGGATGCTGTGATTCAAGTGAGATCAGCGAAGTTTCTTCAACATTGTCATATTTTGAGAGACATTTCTTCGGTAAAATGGACTGTTGTTTACATGCATCTCTCCAGACGAAGATTTTCAAGGATGCATAACTTTTTTGTTTCTTACGACTAACGCATCTAGGTGTGAATGTACAATTTATTTGCCATTTTAATCAGACTATTCTTAGTAATCATTCACCTATATCAACAGAGGAATCTGAAGATTTCCGAGAGGTGTTCGCGTCTCCATTATTGTTATTTAAAATATGGCGACCTGTCAACTTTGTAGTGAAGGACTACTTTTTACGTAGCGCCTCTGACTTATTCTCGCTACAGTTTCATCATTTTTTTCAAGCAATGAGAATTTTATGAAATTTCGTTTGTTGTTAGGGTTATACCTGCTTAGTCAGAATATAAAATAAAAAGGTAGGTCACCAGCCTTATTTAGAAGTAATGGACACTTTTTGTAGTATACCCCTGAAAGCAGTGAAAATGATCCCTATCTCATGTTTATCAATAATAAATCTCTAAATTTGGCAACTCGTCATTGATTTTCATTTAAAGCAATATTAAGCAATTGATCCTATTTTATGAAACTACATGAATTGAGATTTCAAAATGTATTCAAACTGAAAAACCCATGAAGAGAAACTAGTTTCTGTAAAAAAAAAATATGTAAAATTTGTAGTCATTTTCAAAGTTTTTTTTCTTAATGTTCAAGCATTGAGAATTTCTTAATTTTTTGCAGTAGAATTGTTCAAACATCACTTTATTGAGAACTAATTTAAAAATGATAGGTAACCAGCCTTTTTATTGAGAAAAATGAGCTGTTGTCTCGGGTGGGAGGGTGGTGTTGGAGGGAGGCTATGTGTTTATTGCCACTGACGTAATACAGATAGCTAAATGAAACTGGACAAATTGTGTATAGTCAAACACTTACAAGTAATATGTAACAAAACAGCATCCTTCTGAAAGCATTTAACACAGTTTAAAAGTCCACCTAATAGTATGCTAAACACTGACTTTTTGGGTGCTTTTAAAGGGAGGTAATAAGTTTTCTTGATATACTGATTTTTTTGCTATAGTTATATGTTTAAAATGTTAAAGTGATATTATTGCTCAAAATAATCCTTTTGTATGTTTTTTATTCAAAAGTAACTGTTTGTGACTTTTAATTAAACAACATCAAAATATAAACATATTTGATATATAGCCAAGAATTAAACTGTGGCTATCGTCTTTAAGAAATGGAGTGCTATATCAGATTGAAGCATTCTCCGGAGGTGATGTGCCTGGCGGAATAATTCACGAGGGCGAATTAATATGCAGGCACATTACCGACGTGAAATGCTTCAATTTCGATAAAGCACTCCAATCCATAGATTATTTCGATTCTTATACGCCGAATTTATGAGAACTATCGTATCTACTACGGATCTTTTTCAGTTCGGCGGTAATGTTTAAAATGGCATTAATAGTGGCTGTTGGAATTCACACCCCTAATTTGGGCCACCATTGAAGATATCACACATAGATTTATTATACAAACGTATTTTAGTTTAATCATCTAGTACATAAAATATGCTTAGTACAAAGCGCAACATTTTTTAAGTCAAATAGTTTAGTTAAACAAAGTATGGGGGAAAACAGTTGCATATTTTCTAATTGGCCTTTCAATTGACTATTGTCTTGTGGTAAAATTTTCTTAAAAACGACACGAAAAAATTGTAAAAGTGCAAAAATAAAAAAAATCAATATTTGCAATCAAATTTTTATTCTGTTATTTTTTTCGAAAAGGTTAACAATTCAATATGTTTAGAATTGAGACAACCTAAGAAATATTACTTAACATTGATAATGTTTGTAATAACCAAAATAAAAAACTTGTTTTTAATATCGCAGAAAAAAACTTTAAAATCTGGTATGTCTATTAATTTTGTAATTTTGTTAAAGCTTGGCTACGTTCCCCTTATTTGTGAATAAAACCACTATTTTCAGCATCATATTAGTGAAATAAACCCGTTTTTCTCACAAATTTTGAATTTTTAAGCGATATTCCGTAAATATGGAAATTGTTTCCGTTTAACCATAAACCCCACAAAACACATTTATGATTGATGCAAAACCTATCGCAACATGTTATTTCAGACTTAAGCCTATCGCAACATGTTATTTCAGACTTAAGCAATACTTTGGTGTTAACATTGTTCATGACTCCTTCACCATTTTCTTTAATTGAGACAATCAATATTGATAACAAATCGCCAGCCGGCGCTCTCTTTTGCACAGTGTACATCTGAAAATAAATTCTCCGCTAATGTGAATACATAAAAGTTAAATTTTCAAAAAGAATTGTCTAGTACTGGTTTTTCCAAGGAACGATTGTTTAATAAAATGCCTGCCTGTTAAAATGACACAAACACGGTTAGAACGGCGGTTAAACTCCTACAACATAACATATAAGTGTTGAGTTTTTAAATGTACTGAGTGTTTAAAAAATACCTGACAAATAAGTAGAAATACAGTGTCACATAATGAAAGAACGACGAAGAACAAATTCAGCTCGACATTTTCTTCCTATGTCACACAGTTTAAATATTCTGTGGGAATGTCAGACATATGGCAGTAGGTTTTGCATCAATAATAAATGATTTTGTGGGGTTTATGGTTAAACGAAAACAAAATGCCATATTTACGGAATGTCGTTGATAGAAAACGGGTTCATGTTACTAATTTGATGCTTAAAATTGAGGTTTCATTCACAAATAAGGGGACGTAGCCAAGTTTTAACAAAATTACAAACTTAATAGACATACCACATTTTAACGTCTTTTCTGCGATTTTAAAATCCAGTTTTCATTTTCAAAAATTGGTTATGACAAACATTATCAATGTTTAGTATTTTTTGTTAGGTTGTCTAAATTCTAAACATATTGAATTGTTAACCTTTTCGAAAAAATAACAGAATAAGAATTTGATTGCAAATATTGATTTTTTTTATATTTGCACTTTACATTTTTTTCGTGTCGTTTTTAAGAAAATTTTACCACAAGACAATAGTCAATGGAAAGGCCAATTAGAAAATATGCAACTGTTTTCCCCCATAATTTGTTTAACTAAAGTATTTGACTAAAAATGTTGCGTTTTTAATGTACTAAGCTTATATGCACATGCCATACAGGGTGGCAGAGTATGTATTCAAGTTATAATTATATGTAGAGAGCTATGCTACTCAAGTACAACAGATCAATCGAGCTCGAGATCCCTGACAACTAAGGAGCATCGCGGCATGGGGGCGGTACCTTACACAGACCTAAAACATTTTTAAAAAGAGTCTTTGAGACTCGTGAGAGTCCATAATTTTTAGGCCCCCGAAGGGTGGCATATTAAAACCTAACCGTCCGTCTGTCCGTCCGTCCGTCTGTGTGTCCCCACTTACAAATTCGTATCCGGACTGTAACTTTGTCATGCATTGAAGGATTTTAAAATAACTTGGCACAAATGTCTAGCACATCAAGACAACGTGTCGCGTACAAGACCCAAGTCCCTACCTCAAAGGTCAAGGTCACACTTAGAGTTTGAAGGTAATGGAATCCTCTATATATGCAGACATTCGTGTCCGGACTGTAACTTTGTCATGCATTGAAGGATTTTAAAATAACTTTGCACAAATGTCTAGCACATCAAGACAACGTGTCACGTGCAAGACCCACGTCCTTACCTCAAAGGTCAAGGTCACACTTAAAGTTTGAAGGTAATGGAATCCTGTATATATGCACACATTCGTGTCCGGTCTATAACTTTGTCATGCATTGATTGATTTTAAAATAACTTGGCACAAATGTCTAGCACATCAAGCCGATGTGTCGCATGGATTTTAAAATTACATACCACAATTATTGAGCACATGGAGAGGACAAAGATTGTGAGACACCCCTTTCGGGAGCATTTGTCACTTGTGAGAGACAGCTCTTGTTTAATAATAAATCACGTTGATATACTTAAAGATTGTTCAGATTATGATCCCCGAGTTAAAATTGACCCCGCCCGGGGGTCACTTGTTTCAACAGAGGCTAATATATGGGATTTTATTTTAATCCTCTACTCTGAAACCACAAGGCCTAGAGCTTAGATATCTAGCACGTGGCATTGCCTAGTGAACGTCTACCAAGATCGTTCAAATCATGACCCCTTGGTCAAAATTGACTCCACCCGGGAGTCTCTTGAGTTTACATAGGCTTATACAGGAAAAAACTTTAAAAATATTTATTTCTAAAACCACCTCTACCAAGAATGTTAAAATCATGACCCCTAGGTTAAAACTGACCCTTTCTGCTATTGATGACCTTGTATTATAGCCAATGGTAGCACGGTGAGCAATATATGGCCATCTTGGCCCTCTTGTTTGTTCGTTTCATCTGACATGGCACTTGCCAAGCCACAAAGTAAATCAAGTTAAACTGTTACAAGATTAAATGACTACCTGTGACAGAATGGAGTAAATAAAATTTATTATAAGAATCGTTGACAGAAGTATACTTCAGTCTTTTTAAATTGTTTGTCAATGTGTTAAAGTATTAGGTAAGCTCATAAGAAGTGAATAAAAAGTAAGATAAGATATTACATGTACTCGTATTTACTAGTATTTAGAGCGGACAAAACTGCTTTTGCTTAAACTATGATACTAAAGTGTCGAGTTGCCTTTTTCCTAGAGCAATAATTCGTCCCAGCTTTTTCTTTGTAAAAAAAATCAGATTAAAATTTTATCATCATGCACAAATAAATGTTGTGATAGATTTTAAACTTTCATCAATTTAAAGTTTAGTCAGGTTTCTTTCACATTAGCGTATGGCGGCTTCTTCATATTAAATACAGTTATTTAATCCTGATGTTTGTTTGAGGTTTTTTCTGCATACAGATTAATATCTAAAACCATCCCAACCTTTTGAATCCCTAATTGTGCAGAGTGCATATTAGATTACAATTTAATGTCTCACGCGCAAAACCGACTAGACACGCATACATTTATTGGCGGCAATTGTCAAAATGTGCACAAATAGCAAAAAAACCAACATCACATTTATGACAGGTGAGATCTACCCGGACGTAAGAACTCTGAACATAAATTATTTGTATGAAATAAGCGTTACAATTTAAAAGTGACATGCGCACGCATGTGTGGTTGTGTGACATTACACCAGTCTATGATTTAAAATGAGTAAGACTATTTCCCGTGAAAATGTGTCAAAATTATGCACATATTCTATTTTTTTACAGGTGTTACATCTGCCTGTTTACGTTGAGTTAAAACAAGCTTCAGAATAAGTCAATTTGCTACAATACATATCTAACTTTAACCAAATGTAGTCCTTTTAATCTACTCATTCAATTTACACATGTCATGGATAAAGGGTACCGAGCTAACATTTAAATCGGTACAATCATCGTTCACTTTTTTCCTCTTTATATCATCATGCCATTCTTACGTTTTAAAGCAACAAGACGTACAAAATCACCACGATTTTAATAAGATATAATTCGACAACTTCCGTGAAAACTACGAACGCACCTGATCTATATGACGATTACACTTTTAAGTGACTGTGCTTATCACAAATATTGTAAAGGTAAGCGAAATCCTACACATATTTCATTTATTTTACACCAATATGTAGTTGATATAATTCCCTTGCCGAAATCACTAAAGCAAAAATGATCTTTTAAATAATGTTCTTTATATGGGTCAAACTATTAACGACAAATGACCCAACAAATTGACTAAAAGTCATGCAAGCCTTAACAATTTATACGGAAAATGCGGTGGTACTTTTTTGAAGTAAAAAAGGTAGGCGAAAGACCAAATTAATCTTTTTAAAATTTACACCATTATCAAGAGAAAAAATAATATTTATTTGTCTGACCGGAGCAAAAACGATTAATTAAACGTGTTTTGATTGATAAGGATTAAACAGATATTTCCCTTCTTTGTTTAATGTGTAAAAACCGCGTTTAATCGACTATCGGGAAAATATGAAAGTTCCATATGTCAAATATAAACTAAGCTGTCACTCTTTTGCCTTGACCATTACAGTTACCTTGATTATCACCAATTGCCCCGATATTTTCTTCTACAAGAACATGATTTTTTCTCAAACTCTCCAAACATTTCAACCGGCCTTCCCGCCTGCGTCCGAATGTTGTCTGCTTCCGGTACAACGGCAAATCATAACAAATGATGTAATTAACGTCATTTCTTTCAACTGTCATTTGGCGCAGAAATAAGATAATTAAGGTATTTTGTTTTAGGGATAGCTTTTTAATGCAAAACTAACAAAACACATTTGCAGTAACAGCAAATATTACAAGTGCACATACATAAAATAGACGTTTCAATTTGATTATGTAAATTATAGGTATCGTTATCTGTTTTTTATTTACACCATAGTGATTATCCTACTTTTGCGTATCAAAGAAAGGCTGTTCCAACGTTTGTCTATGTGTAAGCGGACCTTCAAATCACGTATGGCCACAAAATCACACAATGACGTCAGGTGACGTCATCATTTTTCTTGAGGTGCCAACTTTACTTGATTGCAATTTTGTGAAAAAAATCCCCGAATACTCCCCATTTTGAATTTGTGATGTTATTTGCTGGGATCTACGTTAAATCACCATGTGAATCGTTAGTTGATTGAATCTTGTTCCATTGACCAAAACTAACCATAAAGTGAGTCAGGAGTCACAATTTCGGGCGAAGAAATGGGCGGATTTTCAGTATTAAACGTTTAGCGCTGGAAAAATTGACAGATAAAGCATCTAAAACTTTATTTGTATGTATTCCTCAGGTGGAGAGCTAGCATATGGTGCTATTAAAATTACACTAGGGTCATATTTGAACCAGGTATGCATTTAAAACGTCGATTTTATACCACCGACATCCGACGTTGCGTTGCTAGGCAACGAAATGTAAAATGAAAAAATTAAAACGATCACAATGCGTGCAATGCATTCTAGTACCATAAGGCAAAATTTCATAACAATCGGAGAAAACTCGCTTTTATGACGTCTGACATCGGACAAAGGTCGCATACAACCTTAAATACATTGTATACCTTGCCTTCCAAATATATAACAATACAACCTTTCAACTGCAAATGTATGAACTTACAATTTGATTGAAGTGCTCAAAATTATAACTTCTCTTAACACTTTATTCAGGCACATGTGAATCTTATCTATTTACATATCAATAAATTAAAAATTGAGCTGTTCAGTAAAGTTATACCGTCTAACCTGCATTAGCGGTCACTTGTATACAGCGTGACCCTGCCTTGAACGACCAGCCTCAGGTCCGACGGATGAAACTCCCTATATAATGAACCTGAATATAACGTGACCCTGTCTGTCGCGGTGAGCTAAACAGGTAATCTCAATTTGTTTATTGGCGCCTGCGCAAAGAAACGCTCATACCTCCTTAAAGACAAATCTAATATACCGTAAATCCAAGCTATAACGATAACTTCAATGAAAGCAACGATGGGTCCAGGCCAGGCGCCCCCATACCAGTCTATCCACAAGAATAGATATCCTCCACTCTAAAATGTATACAATCTACCATAGAGTTACTTGCTTTTGTAATTTTTCTAGTTACAGAAAAATCGAAAACCAAAAGATTTTTGTCATATTATAGAGTAGGCAGAGAAAGGAAAGTACTTTAAATGCATTTAAAACAATATTATTTGATATTAGAATAATGGATTGGCTGAACTTTATTTCTAGCAGAGCTACAGCCGCGTGTTTACGATAGCATGCGTTAACAGTAGTTATTAAATGTAGACAATAAATAATGGTTACCCCAGTACATGTAGGTAATGCTAAGACAAACATTACACACGTGAGTGCTAACAAAGTCATCATCCGATAACTAGATTTCGTCCGTTTTGACAGGTCACCGATAGCTTGTATAATCATATGAAATGGAACCAACTGGAAATATAAAACTAATTATTTTAACATACTTTTAGAAATTGTATCACTTCTTCAATATTGTAGATGAAATATAAATAGTGCGATAAAACAATGCGAACGTCTTGTTTAATGAGAAACATTACATGAATATAAATTGTGTGTGATGGACAAGCCATAGATGGTTTCAAAAACATTGTAATTGTACTTACACATATGATGTGTGTAGGAAAACGAAGTGACATTTAGACCGCTAAAATTTGTAGTAAAGTAATTGACAAATATAGTCAGAACTAGAAGATTTTGCACTTTCACTAGCCTTAAGGTTACTTAGTAAAGACGTCGAAATAGCTTTCAAATAGTTTGTGTAGCGAGACAGCTACTGTTTACAACTGCTATTGTTTTGATTGTACTGTATATAGTTTTAAAATTAATACATTCAGAAACGGTGCGGTTGTAAGAAGTCCCTTTGCAGCGATGGATGTAATGATTTCCTCTCTTGTATTTTCTTCTGCTGTATTTTAGTTATATCGTCAAATAAAATTTCAACTTTCACATATTATTCCTACAGCAAAATGTTTCAATAGTGTTCTCTCATAGCTGGGATGGTTATACCCCTCCGTCACACTTTAGATTTAGACAAAGTAAGTGATCCTTGTTGATAATAAACGAGGACACATTGTTTCCTATAACTGCACTGTTTTATTACCTGGGCTTCTACCCCTGTGAGAAACAACGACACAAAGAAAAGGCCACACCAAAGTTGAGGAACGGGTAAAAAAGATAAGGCCGTCACATATGATACCATTCCCGTTGCCATCCCTGGAATACGAGTGAATGGTGTACGTGAAATCGTATCTGTCTCATTTATCATTGTTGATTTATCAAAATTATGAAAATGACTTATACATGTACCTTGAAAATCTTACAATATCCAGTAATTAATAATGTGGTATTCCATTGGTGTTATTAAAAGTAAGGAAATTCGCTTTTAATATGTATTAAAATTGGTTTACCTTTCCTTTCAAACAAAGCAGAGGAAAACTATTTAAGCTACATGTTTCTTTTCTTGTTGTTTTGTGTTGTTTACGGAGAAACTACTTTAAAACGTGTTTGTTTAGTGCATTGTTACGTTATTGTTGTTTGCTATTTATCTGTGGCGAAATCGTAGCCTTTTCATACTTGATATTCAAGCTGAAGTGATAGTATTATTTGGTGTCCTTTCTGTAGGATAATTGTTTTGCGTTGGTTTGGTTGCTCGCGCATGTTATGGCTTATGCGTGGAGATTATTTGTCTTGTCATTATTAATAGTCATGTCTGTAATGTTGAATTTTAATAGATGCAATATATCAAATTTTACACATTAAAGAAAAGCATTTTTGATATCAAATCAGCTATTTCGACATGAGTGACATACCTGCATTGATGACATCCGTAATGTTGACATTATTTGAATGTGCCATATTACCCAATACACAAAAGCAGACCATACCATTGAAAATGGCAATACTCATATCTACCACTGGCAAAATAATTGCTGTTCTGTTAAAAGGGAAAATAAATAAAGAAAATCCATATGTTCACACCTGTCAAATTCGAATATATAATAGTGGTTTGAAATTTGTAATTAAATAAATTTTATCAAAACAGTGTTCATGCAATTCTTTTAAAAGCAATTGTCAAACATTTGAAGCGTGATGATAACAACGTTAAGTCCAGTTTTGATTCACAGGATACGTGTTTTCTTATTTTCCATCAACAAAACTGTTAACATTTCATGGATAACTGATATCTACTGATAAATTAAACGTAATCAAGTGTATAAGGACAATATGATAGACGTACAAACATGTATTATTTAAATAAAAAAAATGTCAAAATTCTATTACAACACAAACAATCAAACAACAATTCTCCATGGTAACGCAATGCAGAAGTATTTATTGTTATGTAAAAAGAATTGCCTTTTCGAAATGCTTGGAAACGGTAGGGCTTTTGAGATAATACGCTAAGATATGTGTCTGTTCTCCAATTAGATTGCAAATGAATGAAAGTTGAATATGATAATTTCTATAATAAATTGTTGTTTAATCAACACACCATACAAAAATGTTGATACTAAATCTTTGATGAGGGTCACTGTGTTACTGTGTTTAATATGTATTTCTACATCAAAATACAAAAGATCGGTCATGCATTTAATCAATTTTCTACTACAGAATACCTGAGACAATTTTCCTTAAAGTCGGCATGCGATCCTAGAACAATGATAGCTCCCCAACCGAACCCTAACGTATAAAATGCCATCAAAGTAGCCTCAATCCAAACCTAAAATAAAACAAGAGGGACATGTTTGGCCTATATCTTTCACCTGAATATCAAAACGAGATAGGTCTTTCGCCTTTTTTAATTTTACATTATTTACAGAACCCAAAGGAGAATAGTATGTACTTGGTAAACTTTTTCCCAACCACCGTACATTGTAAAAAGGGAGACATCTTCAAGCACAGGCATCCTATTAACACAAATGCTTACATAAATAAAATATTTAAGGTAGAGCTTGGTGAAAGCTAAAAACTTTTATAATATCTATAATGTCATGATTATATATGATATAAATCATACTAAAGCCTATATCCGTATGGTAGAATTGACTCCCGCATCCCTGTACTCACTTCTTGGATATTCGAAAAATGTTTCCTTCGAAATACATGTACTATATACACAATATGTTAATGTTAAATTTATGGTTAGAATTCTCTACTGCATTATATTATAGAACTGATTGCCCAGACACCTATTATCACACTATCGAAAGCGTTATCAGAGTGTTGCAAGTAAAACGTATCTCATTTTTCGTATATATTTCCATATTGTTTGTGGTTAAAATACCTGTATAATTTTAAAGCTAAGTTGCTGATATAATCTGAGAAAATAATAATTTCACAATAGTAGCTTAATATATCCTTTGGAGCGCCGGGCATATTTTGAAACATACTGGGCAGACACGTGCATGTTAATGTAAATACTGCACATGACGTCATGCTACTTTCAGTTCCGACGGATGTGCTCTGAACGTCAGAAAAAATACTTAATTTTAACACTAAAGTGGGATTTTCATTTGTTCAGTTACAGGGTGTCATCCTGACTGAAAATATGCAGAGTAAAACATTTAACCACTACCCAAATCCGATTCAGTGAGGGATGTATTTTGCTATTTTTCATATTTAAAAATTATATTTTACATGTTGTTTAGTAAACTAATTCCCAAAACATCTATTTAAATACATTTAAATTATCACAATTAACTAATTCAAATCGTTTCTTACTCGAACTTTCAGAACTTTATCAAACTGTAGATAGAAGAAGTAATATATCCCAAGTTGAGAACCGGGTAACATCACAGAACGTATGAAAATTATCACTGTCAGTATAACAGGTACTGTAGCAGTCACATAAACGACCTAAAATATAAAGAAACATTAAGGTAAGAATCATCGCTCCACTGATATTACAAATAAAACAATGTGGTAGGTACAACAATATGTGTATATGCGCGATGCAGATTCTACTTTTTTTTTCAACAGAGACATAATATTGTGTATACGCGTCTGCCTTCTTTACACTGAGAATATTTTCTTGTATTCACATTTGTTACAATGTATATGGATTAGTTAATCATTTAGTAAAACGCTGTACATGTCTATCGGCTCAATGTTTGAAAAGGGCAAACATAGTAAAATGTTTTATTTCGATTGACTTGATGCTCTTTATACTGCATAGGCAGATAAATAATCTGATGATGAACATGAACAGAAAGTAGCGCCAGATGACTGGAGAGAAGTCTAATATACCAGAAGACAACTGTAAAACCTTGTACATGTATCTGTATGTGAAGACAATAACATGAACTTATGACTTAAACTAAAACAAATATTCTTGATACATCAGAAACAATTTTAAAGAGCAAATGTATAGAGATTTTGCTGCAGTAAATATGTGCAACATATTTCAACATCATGTAAAACATTTCGGAACTACACCCATATTTTATAACATCAGGCACTCGGTTTTGAATGCTATTATAACAAATGTTAACAATATATACCACGAAATTACATCTATGCTAATCAGCTTCCAAGTTTTGTATAAAATCACATGTAGAAAATGTATTTATGCAAGTTTGCCTACAGGCTCGTTGTACAACGCAATGCAGTTTCAAAGTTGGTGTTCCTGAAATAGTCTAATTATCCATCAGCACGCATGATTTCACGTATCCAGTGTACGATCCACTAAAACAGTTGACAAGTATAACCCTTGGAGGGAAATTGCTTGATGAGCAATTTCGTTTAGGTTAAAGTTGCGGACGTTAAGCTACGAGAACAATCTACTTGAACCTCGCCACGAAACCACATTTTTTGCCACAGTTACTTCTTACGGAGCAGTTACTGACTCAAAACACTCACGTGTTTGAAGAAATCGAACTACGCTATCTCCAACACTACAGTACGCACGATATGCTACCATTTACAGTCACAGACGTTGATTTGAGAGAAGCCTTGATGATCGGAGAAAGAGCAGGTAAAATAAAGGAATTATATCATTGTATATTTTCCGTTTACATAATGAAGCATTTAAGTTAGTATAGGACTTATCTTGACTGCTTGTTTTCTAACGTTTTGTAAGCGGAAGCTTAAAACCGAAGCTTATGGTGTAGTATAGAACAACTAGCCTCTATGTCAATCAGGCAAGAGGTTTACTATCATTTGTAACGCTGCAGAAATATTTATGTAGCAGCTCATGCTCACAAGAGCTCCTTGGTCCGGCTGCTTGTGACAGTGAATGATATGGGTTACACCACTGCTGGTGACAGTGAATGGTATGGGTTACACCAAGACAATCATTAGGGTTTTTTGGGCGAAAGTATGTAGACGTGCATTAAGTACAGACTGCGAGCACGAAGGTAGAGGCAATAATTAAGGATCACACACTGGCTTATGTAACACGTAGCATCTGGTGCTTACGACACGTAACCATACACCCTACTATATTCACTTCATGACCAAATTCACCAAATTGTCATTACAATTGGACGGACATTTTACGGACATAACTGAAGCGTGGTGTTGTAAACCATGATTAAGTCATGCAATGAGCTAGAAGTCATGCACAAATACTTAAAAACTACTAAAATCGATGGGTGATCACAACATCCTTCCTATATATTAGCAATAAGAAATAACAGTTGACACCCCTCGACGAATATTTCTCTGACATGCATTTAATCCATTTGGTAATGCAGGTATCAAATTGCCTAATGAGTGTGATCTCCTTTTGCTTTATTTGAAAATCTATGACAAGGATTTGAGCTTCTGATCCATAAAATATTTTTCATCTAAATTGTGACCTTCTTGTATGACCTGAGGTTTAATCGATTCACCTTGTTCTTGTGTTGTTTTCATTGTGTTAAATTCACCTTTCGATAATACGAAAGAATTTTGTGTTATAATTTTTTTAAACTTCACTTCAGAGTTTTGTAGATAAAGCTCCGAACGAACGGACTAAGTGACGAATATATGGACGGACGGACATTGTGAATTTTGTGTGTTTAGTAAATATTTTTAAATAAATATTGCGAAATATGTAGAATTTGTTCTCATCTTTCTATGTTTTACTTTTCAGTGCGACATTGACCTTTGACTGAACGACCTGTGTCTTATTCATCTCCTGTTTGTATTTGAAATGTCGTCATAAGAGTTTAGATAAAAGGCCAAAGACGCATATTTTGTTCTAATTTTAAACCTTTAACCATCACCTTGATCTAAGACATAGAGATCTCTGCCTGTTTATTTTTTCGATAATTATAAAGATTTTATTGTGATTATAGGGGAATCCACACAAGGAGTTTGTAGTTACGATTCCAGACGGACGGACACAGATTTAATCAATACTACTGTAAATTTGTTTTATTCATGAGATATGTTTTCTCTGCCTTTCGATATACACAATTACTCGCGAATTAAAACAATATGCAAACTTTTGGAGACAAACCATTATGTATAATTACAATTGTTACGTCATAACAATTACCATATGACCTTTGACGCGCGAAAATGTACCTTCGGACATTTTGTTACATTATTCGACAATAATTGATAAAAAAACACATAAAATTTACATTTTTGTCACCCTCTTTAAATGCAAAACCAATGATAAAAACTGATAGCTACTATATTTTACTCCACAGAAACATACTATTTGCTTCAAAATCCTCCAAGACCATTACTATGGCAACAGCGATTTGAAATTATTCTTTTTTTAAATCTTGGCTATACCCTATGAAAAACGCAGATCGCGGAAAGAAGACATTAAATAGTTCACCAAATATGATATATATTGAAAGAGTACATAATGTTGCAACCGAGAATAAATGATGCTGTTAGGAAATGATTACCGGAATAGTTTACTGCCCATGTAAATTGAAGTGAGTTTTGACGTTAAATTGTGGTATGTGACGTCATTTTTAGAGTTAACAATGGCGCCTTAGGTATACTTTTTCAAAATGTTGTAGTTTTGTATGCACTGAACGTAGGTAACTGAAATTTTCGAATTTTGATTTTGAAATATTGTTTGTTCAAATATGCAAGAAAGCTAGTTTCCAAGTATTTTGTCCGAAGGCCCATTTTTCCGTGTCGCTGGTCATATATCTGTGACTGTCAATGGTAAAGAAATTTCATACAAAGAAACACATATCTATTGCTCGGTTTTACCATCCAGAGAAGACCAAGAGTTTGCTTTCTACAACGACAATGTGAGAAACCGCTGAGGATTGGTTTGTGCAAATATATTTTGGGCTTTCATACAATAGAATTACAGTAACTCGTGTTTATATTACACCGGTGTATGCGTGCTATTTCGTGCTTATACATGTATTCACATTCATTTATATTATATACTTTTGCATTTGACGATCCAAGGACTGTAGTTGGTCGCGACGTTACTCGACATCATGCGACGCTCTAACGTTCACACCCTGCTATTTATTTTTATGTGAATAAATGAATGGAACAATGTCATTTTGTAGTCATTATACGAAATGTACCATGTCATTTTAAAATGGCGTGTCGTAACAAATAAATTTAATTAATTATACAAATACAACTCACTGCCAAAACTCTTCTGCCGCACTCATGGTATCTTTTGATGAACCAGACGACGCATTTGCTATTGTTATATTAGCTATTGCAGACATATTGGACAAAACGTCATAAGAAGTGTTTGACAATATTGGTAGATCTGTCACAGTATCAGTAGAATGTAATGTTCTATAGCCTCTGCACATAGGGGTATTACATTCCCTGTCACACTGGCTCCATGGGACAGGCTCTCGGAAAGAATAGAAGATGAACTGTAGGATCCAACAACGGAATATGCTTGTTCCTATCATATAAATCCCATAGCATAGACAGATGGTGATACCAACACCTAATGAAATAGAGTTAAATTAAATAAGTTAATAGAGTTAAATTTCTTATAGAAATGGAATATTAGTACAAGTAACATACAAAAAGTCCTATAAAAAAATCAAAATATATTTTAGCCAATCAATTTAACAATATATCTACATTGTATTGGTATTAAATAGGTTATCAGGTTAAACTCTAAACCTAATTAAATATTACAAATGTATATTAAAAGGACATACCTTATATCTAGCCGATAACAATTCTCGAAACATAGATTATGTGTTCAATGAACGTAAAGTGATTGATAAATACAATGTCAAAGAAGAACATATGGCGAAAAATGACTCATTTTCCCACAATTAATCAATATAGAGGCCTTCTGTAATTAATCTCATGCACCCATTAATTGTACAACAACAACTCTACATAGATTATTTAATGGTTTACGGTACTGCATCATATTTTAAACCGCTGATTTTACCGATAATGACTGAAATGCATAGCTGAAACTTTACGTTTAACTTATAATTTTTCCAAAGTTTAAATTATTTATGTTTTGGGGGTTATTAAGTTTGGCATCAGTTACAAACAAATGTATAGGGTATGCCCCTTGAATATGTTGGTGGCTTACTGTAAAAATGCAGTTGTGAGACAAACAGTAACAAGGAAATGTCATAGTAACAAAAATGAGCATTCAAGTCTCATACTCACTGTAGATATTACTTCTATTACCATGATATATGTCTCACCGGCGAACGTTTCCAACAAATTTAGATCATGCAGCAGCTGTTGGTTCAAATTTCGTTTTGTAAAACTTCTTTAGCTTTAGTACTTATCATGGCTTATAATGCTTGCTTTCTTGACGATAAATATTATGGAAAGTATATCGCTGTAGCGACTTCTTTGATACATGTCTTTGACTTTCTTATATGTTGCGATTACCATAGCTTCTGAATCGTGTGATATGTGATATTCAAAGAGCGTGTACAATACGTTTTGTCTTTCACAAGTCTTAAACCGGCGATTTATGTACATTTAATATGTAATTATCATAATTATCAGTTAGTGTTATACTAATACTGCGCTTTGAAAACTAGTTAGAAATTAATCATTCTTGAACCCGTTATAGTTTTGTACAAGCAGAGAGAAATAAATTTGAATAATTTAGTTTATAATTCTATTCATCAGTTTATTTTGTAAGTACGCTATGCTCTTCAATACTGTACTCTGTAAACGTCTATAATAATATATTATCTATATAAATTATTTGAGATTCGGTCGGTTCAGCATGGCTACGCTCAAAACTTTTAGAATAAATGAAATATTCAATTTAATATTTTATGACAATTTTTTAAAAGCAATAAATTATTGCTGATGTGTATCGCAAAGGAAAATCTTTCTATTTCAGCACGCATCAACTGATTTAGTTAAGGAGAGGGACATTTCATATCAAAATTGGTGTTTCATACAATTTCCAATTTGTTCTGATAAATTGCAGTTTCGATGAAATAGAAGGCATTTTTGTTGCATAAAGACAATACAAACTTAATTGTCAGTTTCTCGTTTTTACAAAATTTGTCTTACCTCTAAATAATGGACATATGTCCCAGACCTGATACGGCCCACGTCCAGAAAATTTCCCAACAGAAAACTCGAGGAAATACATTGGAATTCCACAGACTACAAACATAGTCACGAAAGGTATCAAAAATGCACCTGGAACATAATTTTTAAAATGGTCTTAGTTTAAATTATCAGAATAATAGTCTTATTAGATCCAGTGTGTGTATAAAAGTTTCAAAATAAAAAAGACATAGCAGGTTATATGAAATATTTCGAACAACCCTCATACTAATTATACTTTTTATTGATTTTTGAAATTATCAAAAACGAATTTTAAGCTTTGAAAACCGAATTATATACCATACCTCCACCATTTCTGTATGTCATAAATGGAAATCTCCATATGTCAGACATTCCCACAGAATATCCAAACTGTGTGACATAAGAAGAAAATGTCGAGCTGAATTTGTTATTCGTCTTTCTTTCTTTATGTGATACTGTATTTCCACTTGTTTGTGCACTATAATCATCTCCCATTTTTATATGATTTCAAATTGTTTCGTTAATAACACGAGAAAGAGTTGTATTTTGTTTATTTCACTTAGACCAACGTCTGTATAATGGTTAAAAAATCTATTTCGTTTTGAAAGATATAAATATATCTTCATAAATAATTCAATACGTTTGTTATCCAGCTGCGAAATAATCAGTTATTTTCGTTCTGGATCACCTCTCACAAGGTGCATTCTTACTCGGTTAACCAGCGAAACTGTATCTAGTTTTTTACATATGCACAATCGGACCTAACAACAACGTTCTGATGAAAACAAAAAATTTGGGCAATATCAATGAAATAAAAAACGTATTCAAATTAGTATTATTAACATCAAATGAAAGGGACATACCCTAAAATTGATGTTAAACTAAATAACCTCCATAACATAAATATTAGAATACATTTTGTACTTGGAAGTATTATAACTTAACATAAACGTTTCAGCTATGCATTTCCAGTCATTATCGATAAAATCAGCGGTTTAAAATATACAGAAGTACCGTTAACCATCCAAAAATCTATGTAGAGTTGTTGTTGTACAATTAATTGGTGGATGCGATTTATTACAGAAAACCTTTATATTGATAAATTGTGGAAAAATGAAATATTTTTCGCCATAGGTTCTTCTTTGAAATTGTATTTTATGTATCATTTTACGTTCATTGAACACATAATCTATGTTTCGAGAATATTATCTGCAAGATGTAGGGAGTGCCCCTTTAAACAAAAAAGTAAAAAATTGCTTTTAGTTCATTTTACCGAAGCAAATACTAGTGATATAATTATCATTTTATGCTACAAAAATTATGATAGAAATTCTCGTAAGTCTTATAACGGCGCGAGTGCTGCTAATTTCCTGAAAAAGTTTACTTCAGGTGAGAAAGAAAGATCGTTTGTGTTCCAGTACTAAATGTCGTTTTAATAGGAAAGAAACGAAAAAAATTAAATAGTTTTTTCGCTTTCCTGAAAAGTCATTGAAATATGCTTACGCGGTTTTTGAATTTGACCGACGATATACAATGATGTATTTCAGTGCTTTCACATGTGTCGGTATGATGCAGTATATCGTTGTAAGGGTTACTCCCTTAGAGACCTTTACAGACATCGCAGAAACTGGTGACTTTTCACATTTAGTGATCTGAATAATTTTACAGATACCTTTAAACGAACTTGTCTTTACCTGTATGGACTGTTTATCATATAAGGATGCAGTAATTCAAGTGAGATCAGCTAAGTTTCTTCAACAGTGTCATATTTTGAGAGACATTTCTTCGGTAAATGGGCTGTTGTTTACATGCATCTCTCCATACAAAGATTTTCAAAGGTGCATAACTTTTGTGTCTAAATTACTTACGACTAACCCATCTAGGTGTGAATGTACAATTTATTTGCCATTTTAATCAGACTATTCTTAGTAATCATTCACCTATATCAACAGAGGAATCTGAAGATTTCCGAGAGGTGTTCGCGTCTCCATTATTGTTATTTAAAATATGGCGACCAGTCAACTTTGTAGTGAAGGACTACTTTTTCTGTTAGCGCCTCTGACTTATTCTTAATTAAGAAATAATCTATGGCTTGGAGTGCTTTATCAGATTGAAGCAGATTAAAACTCTTAATGGTACTAAGTTGTCGACTGCCTCTTCAAATAATCATTAAGAGAACGAAGTTAAATGATCCACGAGATGAATGAGATAACCCATAGACATTTGAACGTCTAGTTATAATGGCTATGTAATACAGGTATGATAATAGAGACATCCATTTCAAAATATATAAAACAAACAAATGCCCCTATTTCACGTGCTATTGCTTTCACTGGTATTGCACATCTTAAAGAAATGCGCATTATGGTCAATGGTACAGATTGACAAATAATAAAGTTTTGTTCAGTTTAAAACTGCAGAGAGGAGTACTTAGGGGTAGTTGAGGACGATCTACCCGAAAATGATGTAAGCATCAGAACACCAGAAGTGCTTGAAGTAAGAGTCAGCTACCTAAATGGGTATTGAAGTAGATTTTATCGGCCATAAAGTATTTATAATATAAAGGAAAGCGTCAAGAAATGAAAGAGTCGTGTTCGCTAGCAATTCAGATCATGCAAGTCTTCAAATAACACATATAGTGGTAGAAAAGCACACTTCAAGCAAGAAAATTCGCCTTGTGACATGCGTAAACAAACGACATATCAAAGGTTTTTTTTCAATAACTTTAATATTCCTCTACCTACGAACTTGAAATAAATACAAAGTGAAGCATATAAACAGTAGAGCCGATTCGGCGTAATCATTTGCCAGAAGTATTCATGTAATACTACTTACCAGGTGAAAATGCTAACACGGACATAAAAAATCAACTGTCAGTCCGCTATTTTTGCGGTCATGCACCGAAAATCTCGCTTAAAGTCAATCAGCAACCACTTAACGTCCTACCCCCTGGGAAAGGTGTACATAGATACAAGCACACGTAATTTTTGATAAAACATTCGGAACTAAGCATGCTGTTATATTTACATTAATAATCGTCCATGAAATAAGATATACATGTAGCTGATTTTAATAACTGCCCTTTGTAAAGTGTCATGAATTCTTAGAACTGCAATTCACAACAAGATATCAGAAATGTAGTTTTCATACCTACAACATCTGTCTCATAAATTATTTCAGTGTCAGTGAACAGCAAGATATATGTGCATCGATCAATAAAGGTTTCACAATTGTATACTCGTCCAACTGAATTCAGTATTCCACTCAACAAGGTTTAATAATCTCATAATATTATAACAAATTAAAAGTGGAATCTGAGGAATGCTACGACACAAAACCATCCTTTCAAAGACGAAGGAGGGGAAATTATAATGCAAACAGACTATGTTCTAATACTGTAACATTAGATAAATAACTCCAGTTGGTGATCTATCTAGTACTTTAATATACAAATTAAAATAATATTCACACACCGTTTTCAAAGAAATACAACACAAACGTTCCTTAAACATTTGAAGTATTGATGTTAAATTAAATGTTATTGTAAAATAAAATGGCTGAGTACCCCTTAAAGGACATTTTTATTGTCAAAGATCTCTTTCCTAACAAACGCTGGTTCGAAATTCCGATAATGCAACTTTTGTATGACGTAAAGAGATCGCGAGAAAGGGTTGAGTATGAATCTCTTCGTACCCTGAAATAAACCGGAGATGCGATTTAGAGTTTAACTTATCAATACGTGAATGCAAACATAAAACTACTAAAAATATGGCAAAAATAGTAACAGGGCAGAAATTAAGCTAATGACAATAACTGACTATTCCAAATAAGAATCAGGTTCATAATAATGTATTCGTTTTAAAAGAGTTTTAAATAAAATTGACAGTCACATGTAAAGGAGCCAGACGATAATGAAAGTGTAGTGCACGTGAAGAAATATGGGATAGAGAGTAACAATATTACGCTGTGTTTTAAATATTTGATATATGAGCTATATGTATAGCCAATGAATATCGAACAAATACACCGTGTGACGATCCGATAAAAGCCTGGCACTGCGCTTAAAAACATTTTTTGTACTCAGCAAAGTTTCGTGCTCAGTCTTTGTATTAAATTATTGGCATGGAAACATTTCGTTAAGAAAAGCGTCAATTTCAAAACTACATGTAACACAGGTTTTTCCTACAATTACAGAGCTTCGTGCGACGAAAATCGTAAAGACTTCAAATTGGCTTATTACAAAATGAAATAGCTCGATCTGATCTATGGTACTTTTCTCGACTTTACAAAAATAATCTAATCTACTGTAGAACTGTAATTTTCCTAATTGGAAAATATTTTTTATAGAAAGTATTGTACCGTTTGTCCAAAAAGTAAATTTATGACAGATTGTAGTATTGAGCATAGTGTTGTGTTTTGTACGCTTTAGGTTTTGGTACACCATGTATGCCCTATTAGGTAGTAGCAATTTTGATACTTTCTCTAATTTGAGCGTTCACAATCGGATGATTGAATTGTCTGAAAATGTCAGAGTTAATCTTGTGAAAATGACTGTCCGTTATTTGCATAATATGTGTAAAGTTTTAACTTTCTGTATACATGTAACTAGTGAATATATTAAGTATTTAATTAGAATATATCAAACTACTCTGTCATAAGACTGGAAAGTAATATATTTTAGTATGACATTTGTCCAGCAATACTATTATACTGTACCACGTGACATTCCGATAAAAGCATGGTATTGTGCTTAAAACACTTTTTTGTTACCTTTTATCAATTATTTATAAATAGCCAACAAAACCGGATTATTTTCAGAACAATTATAGAAAAAGATCATTCTGTATTAAATTTCTACGGAATCAAGTTATCATAGCAAAACTTCGGCTGGTTAATGGTTTAACTTGATCTGTTTCTGCAAATAAACTTTAAAGGCGGAAATAGGTTGGTTTACCTTTAATTGATAAACGTTAATTTCAGAAACCTGTTAAAATGTAAATAAGCACAAACTATGATTCTTACTTGACAGATTTATTCACTTTTCCAACAACAGTCAGTGGGCAAAATCGTTATAACGTAAGAAATGTTGAAAACTAAACTGTAATTGCTAGTCGTACAACGAGTTGTACGCCACCAAAAGCTTTGATATTTGTGTATTGCAATCGGAATTATATTTTTCTACAAAACATCTTTCATAATTCAAATGTTTATATAATTACACATTTCGTATTTATATTCTAAAATGACTGTTTGAAATGAACATTTTAAGTACTGCTTTTCAAAACTGCTAGGTTCAAATCTCACTTTTATTACATGTACTATGTCACAAACATCCTTCTATTAAATGTTTTATAAAGTAGATACAAGTTGTATATACGTGAAGACATTGAGTCTGTAAGATATAATTTAATATAATTATTTTTATTGACCAATTCCCTTGTCAAACGGCTATCTACTATTTCTTCAGACAATCCAACTCGTGAATCGACTGATTTGTTATTCTGTTCATAAAAGAAGAAGGGCATACTTTTAGTAGCTAATAAGAACGTGATGACTAGTATCTTCGTCCGACGTATAACTGTGTCTGATATTGGTTGTACTTTTTAATGTGCAGACATATATTTAAAGTCCCCGGATACTGAATACAAGTAATTCTCATTTTTCTAAGAAAATTGTCTTGTTTTTCAGTTTTTATTTCAATTAAGCACATATAATTCAGAATAATGTATAAGTAACGTATTATAGTTCATGTATATTGCAAATCATGGTACTGTTTATTTTCATATGCACTTAAAGGGTTTTTGAACGTTAAGGAAAATGAAGAAAAAAAAGGACAAAACAGGTTAGACAGTTGGAAAGAAGAAACATTTTGTTTAAAAAATAGTGAAAAGTGAGCTTTCAATGCTGATTACCTACTGTTTGAAAGCGATATGAAGCGGTGCAACAGTGTCTCTCAAGCTGTATTAAATCCTTGCCATTTTGTATAAAACGTATTAAGTTTGTTTTTCATTGTGGCTATGACCTTTTCAATCTCGATTTTCTTTTGTAAAAATGGTTTAAATGAATGAATATTCGGTACTGTGGAGTTATATTTCCGTTTCGATATGAAGTACTTTGCCAATATAATGATGAAATTAATAATATTTTTATTTTGGTGTCCTTTTCTGTTTGTGTACCAAGGGATATTGATCGATAACTTAAATCAGTTATGAACATGTTCTTGTTTCCAAGATACAGTTGCAAATCGACCCAAAATGTTTGAATTGACTGACATTCCCAAAAAGGTGTTTTACTGTTTCTGGTGCCATCGAACAGAAGTCACAAAGTTCAGAGCTTACAATTGCCAATTTGCATTTATATAGATAGCTGTTGCTGGGAACTAATTTCATTAGATATTTTTATTGATATTCTCTAAGTTTTGTGTCAATTGTACATTTCAATGGCGTCGTGAACACAGTTGACCATTTTATATTTTCTTCATTACCTACAAGCAGTTCTGATTCCCATTTCTCTTTTGTAAATGTTATTGTTCATTGCTATTATCTGATTTTCATACAATAGTTTGTTGGTGCTAGTATTCTTTCTCACTTTGTTTATCAAGTAATCTGTTGTTATTGAAGAATGTATTCCCTCTGTTTTTAGTGTTTCTCTTCCATATGATACTTATTGCTTTTGACAAAGAAATATATTTTAAGAAATTCCCAGTTGGAACATCATATATATTTTGCAATTGAGTAAAGGTTAAAAAATCCTTGGTCCTAAAATCAAAAATGTGTTCTATCTATAAAATACCCCTTTCTAGCCACGATATTTCCAATTTTCATTTTTATATTTGAGTTGTACCAAAGTATTTCTTTTGAGATTTTTTCTATTTCGTATCTGTAATTGATCGCGGACCAAGATGTAACTATATCCTTGAGAAAAGAAAACCTAAAAATGAGGTTATTTGCATCTGTTCTATTTATATTACATTTAATTAATTCGGTACCTCCATACTTTTTCAGTTCTTCGTGGTATATTATATTCCACTTGGCTCTATTTTCATTTATGATTCGTTTTACCCAACTAGCTTTTATTGCATTAATAAAACTGTCTACATCAATCATTTTTAAACCACCTTGATCATATGACTGAATAATTGTATTTCTCGCTATTTTGTCAGGCTTAGAGTCCCACAAAAATCGAACATGATATTTTTAATTCTTTTAATTCTATCTGCTGTAGGAGTATTTAATACTGTAAGTGGGTAAACCAGTTTTGGGAATGCAAAATATTTTAAAACAGTAATTTTCCCGATTAAAGACAGTTTCCATCGTCTCCATTTGTAAAAAGTATGTTGAAATGCATCTATTTTGGGGTCTAGATTAAGGTCAAGTACGTTCGACGTATCGTTTGTAAAATGTATTCCTAGTGTTGTAGCTTTGCTTGATGTCCAATTAAATTGTTTCCTTTTACAGTATGTTATTTTTGTATAGCGTAAAGATCCTATTCTCAGAACCGTACATTTTGAATAATTTAATTTTAGACCAGAAGTTTCACTAAATTTTTTACTATGATAAAAAGTGGACAGCCTTGTCTCACACCCTTTTCTATTTTAAAGAAGTCTGACAAATGTCCGTTGTTTGTAATGCAACTTTTTGCGTCACTATAGAAAAGTTTTATCCAGTTTATTAATGAATCTCAAAAATTGAAATATTCTAAACATTTAAAGACAAAATTGTGATCAATACTGTCGAACGCTTTTTCGAAATCGGAGAAAAAGATTAAGCCGTCTTCATCGTCTCTATGTATGTTTTCAATTATATCATATAAAATTCTTACATTTTCACCAATGTATCTTCCCTTTATAAAACCAGTTTGATCTTTATTGATTATTTCGTTTAGGACCGTTTTTAATCTATTAGCTATTGATTTAGATGCTACTTTGTAATCAACATTCAAAAGAAAAATTGGTCGCCAGTTGCTAATATTTGTGAGTGTTTATCTTTTTTTGATAAGTTTAGAGTGAAATAGTACTTTGTTTTTGTTACTCAGTCAGATTTTTGTTTTCGTTTGAATAATTTAATGAGTTTACCAAGAAAATTGTCTTACCGACGGAAATTACCTTTATTTGTACCAAAAACATTCCTAACTTTGCTTTTTAAAATAATGTACAAGTACATATAAGAAATATAGCGCAGTATGTGTTTCAATGAAATTGCAAAAAATAAGAAAGGCTTTTTGGCAACTCTTTTTCGTGAAAAAAAAACGACTTGAATATGAAGGAAATGAATATGTTTTTTTTAAATCATGGTTTTTTCATTATCATATCGGTTAACTTACTTTACTCTATCAGTAAATTCAAAGTGATACTGGGACTTTAAACCGATGGTTTTGTGTGCACTCATGTATTGCAGTGTATTTTGCCATGTAAAATCGAATATGAACAATTACTCACATAAAGGATAGATTGTAAGGACTGGAACATACAATTCCGCAAAAACTAATAAGTGAAAAAATTAAATTTTAGTTTTAATCGGCCATTCGATGTTGCTTTAGTTCCAGTTTTTATGTTTCTCGTATACATTGTTACAATATTAATAGATCCAAAATTTAAGGCTCTCTGAATAGATATAATTTACAAAGAAAACAATTTTCAGCCGTTACGTAGAAATAGAAAGTAACCGAATGAATGTTTACAACTAAAGAATTTTGAATTGTTTCGAATACCCGTGGAATTCAGTGAGGCTATAGTTCGTTCTATCTAGTCAATGGCAAACGCATTAGTGGTTCATCACATCATGAAGAGTCAAATGAGGCGAGAAGATGAAAAGTGTCGATAAAATGTTTCATTAACAAGTTTACATATAAAACTTTATTTCGTCATCTATATAATATTTCAGGAAAATCAGAATTGTGAAAAACGGAGTACATAAATTTGAGGATGTGCATGCTGCACAAACACTTCTGTTTGGTAGAGAAGCGATCAAAGACCTGTATCACATTTTCACAAATGTATTTTTAAGTTTCTTATTAGTTTCTGTTGGTTACAATGACAAAACTGTTACGGCCAAAACGATTATTTATTTCATTAAAAATTCGGAGTTCCTTAATGTTAAGAAGGAACATCATTTCACTCAGTCACTTAAAACCCCGACACATCCACATCTTCCTCATTATATACGTAGTACGTAGTGTTTAACATACGTTGCATTGTTCAGCGTATATATTATTGACAGTGCTAAACATTCTACAAATTTAAGTACAGTTTAGTGTCTTTTATCATGTCCTATATAATGTGTTTAAACGTACAAAAAATATCTATATAATTCGAAGCTGAATATATGCGGACATGCTTGTATCCTGCTTGTTCTATGTAAATGTCAACAGTATTGCCAAATCATTGGATGAAGCTTTACATACTGTTTTCAAGGATCCTCTAGCTTGCTGAATCGCATATATTGCATGTCCTAAAATGGGCAACATTATCACTGCAACCAGAATCCAGACTAAAATACTCGCAAGTGTAGGGTAGGAATATGACCCGTATCTAGGAGGCACATATTCTACCAAACTTGTACAGAATATCACCTTAAAGAAATTGTCCATGAGTCATTTATATGAATAATATAAATTGAAACTGGTGTTTTTTTAATTGTTGAAAGTTCTTTTATTGATTGAAATTTAAATATTTGATTTTAAACATTTTGTTGTTTTCTAAACACGAAATTCATTATTTTCAAACTAATATTATACATGTACTATTTATTTAGATAACTCAATTGTATTAATAAATCCGCGTACCATGTAATACAAAAACTTCGCAAATCGCGACTTAATGTGCTTGTTTCAAAAGAAATATAGGTCTGCGTGTTCGAATTATAAGATTTGTAGATGTAACAGTGTTAATTTTTTTATAACATAAAATTAAAAGATACTGAAGCAAGACAACACCTCGACTAAATTGAAACTTTTCTCTTATTTATATTTTTGTAAATTTTATTACACTAAGTATTGAATAGAGATACTTATTCATGATATCGATCGGAAATATATCATCAAAGTTTGAAAGTACTTAGTAAGAAAAATTCAATTACACAAAATGTATCAAAGAACAGTAAGTTCGTTCGGGGATGTTTAAATGTTCAAGTAAAATATGCACTGTACCCATCAGAATAATTGGTCGCATAATAGGCTATGTCATGATATCCTGGC